>VWZS01005048.1:198932-229688 GCA_013397075.1 Rhabdornis inornatus
GCCCGGGCCCCGCGGGTCTGGCGTGTGCACCTGCAGGGACGGCGGGCAGGGGCTCGAGAGAGCCTGCACCAAATTTAGGTCTGGAAAGTTTTGCCAGAAAACGTCTAATTTTCCCCATTCACCGAGCGGGCGAGGGTTTCCTGTAGGGTTTCCATGTTGGTGGAGCTGGCAGAAAAACGCAGGCACACCCAGGTGCCGCCTGTCCTTGGCATGGGCAGGCACTGTTTGCCTGTTCCACAAGGTTTTTGCCGGTGAGAAACCTTCGTGGGCCCAGTCCTGCGGTGGTCGACTTGCGAATCTGCACCAAGGGCAGACACCCTGTGTCTGCTTTCAGGATCTTTGAAATACAAAGATCGCATCGGGTTTACACTTTCTTCATTTTAAAGTAAGGGTTATTTCTTTCGCAAAGACAGCTTGAAAACTTAAACCAATACAGACATACAAAGTGTTGCCAAGGGTAAGACAAATCGCATGTTCCCTTTAGAAGATAAGCCATCCCCAAGTGCATGGCCAGAGAAGGCCAGTGGTCGCTTGTAGCAGAAATAGGAAATTTGTGTGGGGTGGAATCATTCTGGCATTCTCCACTCTGGCAGTTTTCTGGACCAACACAAAGGCTTTCAAGTGAGATCCCTGGTTCAGTGCCTCTTCCCCAGTGACTGTTCTTAAGGTGCAGGTTACAGCTGGGATTGTCTGCTCTGCAAGGATAACACACAGACCTTTGGAAATCTTGGGTTCTACTTTGTGGTCACAGCAATATCAAGGCACAGAATTTCAGGAGTCAATAGCCACTTCCCTCTGATTTGCTGGGGAATGTTAGCACAGAAGCTGATCGATGTGCTCAGACAGTTTCACTGGCTGGATCCTATGAAACTCCAAAGGCAACTAACTCTGGAATGTCAAGATGGGTAATGAGTGGGCATCAGCGTTGGTGAGGATTCTTGTTTGGTTCTTCTAACTCACTGGGCCTGTGTGTAAAGCTGGACTTCTGCAAGATTTCTTCCTGAGATCATGAACACACTGCCCTGAGGTTGCAGCCTTAGCTTCTCTGACTTGAACTTGAAAGCAGAAGTTTCTCTGTAATTACATCACCACACCTTCATTTTAGGATCAGCAAAAGTGTCCAGCTGGCTCAAGGCAAGTCTGCCTAGTGCAGTACCCTGTTCCTGGCAGGAGCCAGCACCATGCCACAGGAGTTGAAGAAGACAGAATCCTGCAGCAGTCAGAAGAAACATCTCCTGTGCTGGCGTCTTGATCTTTGGAAGCCTGATATTGGTGTAAGTCTGGGAGCATGAAATTTAACATCTCTTTCACAGAATGCACCAGAAAGTGGCTATTCCAAAGCAGGAAAGGTAAGGGAAGCTTCACTCCATTACTATTAAAAAAAAATTTTAAAAAAGGCAAGCACACATTTTCCTCCTCTTGCTCCTTCGTTTATCATAAATGTGGAAAGCACAAAAATTCTGTGGCCTTCTCTTTGTAAGAAGCAAGATGACATTTGTAGCTTGGATGTTTTTGTTGTTTTATTTTAATGCTCTGAAGTGCTGTTGCGTTCCCCTCAGCTGGCACAGAATAAAGCAATGCCTGGGCTACCTGAATATGCAAGAGAGGGACAGAGGGACATCTGCTACTGCCCTGGCTGACTTCCATGCCCCCAGTTTGAAATCCACTTACATAGCTCTGCTCATATTTGAGGGGATGCCTCAAAAGACATCCGTGTGTAGGAATGCAGGACAGACCTGCTACAAATAAGGACTAGCACAGGTGAGGGAGTGCAGCAGCAGCAAGAGGCAAGAGGGGCCTAGGAGAGGGGCTGGCAACACAGAGAACATGAAGGGTGCCCTTGACTGCCAGAAGTGAAAAATTGTCCTGGCATGTGTTCACCTCTGTGTCCACTTAAGTAGATTAAATCAGAGTCCCGTTCTTGCTGGGTACCAGGGGTGCAGCAGTCTGTCAAGATGACAGTGGCAACTGGTTGGTGGTTTTGCATGTCCAGTGCAAGCCCTAGTCCCACCAAAGAGCAGAGCAGCCCGGGTCCTGCTCTGACCTGTGCCAGCTGACCGTGCTGCAGGAGCAGCTCAGGAGTGGCTGGGGCCCCCCAGAGGCAGCAGGGAAGTGTCAGACAGTCTGGAAGCTCCCTTCAGGCTGAAACTCAGTGTAGCCTGTACTCAGGTTCTTTATACCTCTTGAATGGCAGAAAAGCATGAATGCCCATGATGAAAATAGGTTCATTATGTTGTACTCATGAGCATTGTTAATATCCCCAAGAGTCATCTCTTCTAGCTGCTTGGAAGCATACATCATAATTTTCATGGAAATCATTAGTTTTTAGGAAATATGTCATAAATCATTGCTATATATTGGATTGTGATTGGAGCATTAGAAATACCACTTTTCCTTTTAAATTTCCATGCTCTTAAATGTGAAGCCAGTGGGCATTGAGCAAATCAGATATGTAGGTTGAAACTGGACAAAAGAAACTTTCTGTGCTCATGTGTAATAGCAATGATAATTGAAAATAAAGATAAATATAAAAGTATACATACGTTTGAATGTATCACCAACATACAGAGATGTTTCCTTTCACTTTCTAGCAAATCTTTGTAAAACATGTAGTATTTCATTGTTTCAAAGATAAACATTTGGTGAGAATTTCAGTTCTTTGAGTTTTTAGACACCACTAGGGAATTCTTCATTTCTGACAATATTATTTTACATAACTGCTTTTGCTTATTCACAAAAAGGAATTATCCTCCCATTGAAACCATCAGACTTCTGCTACACAGCTTCAAAGGAAATAGGATTAGGCTCTAATTTGCAAAACAGTATTGGAGGATATGTTGTACTCCATCTAAACTATACAGATTATCACAATAACAACAAAAAGCCATTGATTTCAGCAGGCTTACCTTCCTGAAGTCAGTGTGGGTTGGAAAATGATCTTAAAAGATTGCAACATGCAAGCAGTAAAAAATTATTACAAAATTCAGTGCATTTTTAGTATTAATTTTGCCGTGAACTTTCGAAACAGCACAACTTATTTTCCATCTGGCATAGCGACACTTAGGATTAAAAAGACCTCTGGCTTAATAGGACTCAGTCAAATAGTTAGGACTCCTCAAAAAATTGACAGCTTCTGTGATGAAATGTGAGTTTCATAGAGCTGATGTTAATTCATTCCATGTATTGAGCTAAATAAAAAAAAAAACAAAACAGGATTTCAGAGATACTTGCTAAAATACTTAATTTACCAGCCAAGGCCAGGTAATCTCTGTGCAAGGATTATGCATATGGCAGTTTAACTTGGTGAGATGGTATCATCTGTACTGTGAGACCTTTTGCTCATCAGCATTCTCCAGTGTTCGTGAATTGTTTAGCAGTGTTGTTACCATCCTTACAGAGATCGGCTTCTGGGGGCTGTTGAAGAGCTGGAATGTGTTCCTTGACTGTTCCCTACAGCGTAAGATAGAGGAAAGAGGAGAACTGAGCACTAAAGGGATTCCTGGATGCAATAGACATGTGTTCTTGGATACTAATACGCTGCTCCCTTAGGTTTCAGTCCTCTCTGCTGGGCTTTATTATCTGTGCATGGAGAAAAACATAACCACAGTTAAGTCGGTTGAGTTGCTTTGACTGCTCATGTTTGATGATCAAGCTAAGTATGGGTGTATGCATTTTCTGGACCAAGCTTTAGTGTTCTGCACTGTCCAGACTGCCAGAACTAAAGATGACATGACTTTCGAATCATTGGAAGATACTGGCAGGCAAAACTGGAGGACATTCTCTCAATGGAACTATCTCTTCTGTGTTAAGTACCTGCTGAGAGATAGCTTTTTGATCTGATGAAGTGAAAGCATGTTAATGTGTTCCACTCAAAGATAGGGATTATCCTTTAGAAAGCAGTGCTGGCAGAGACAGCTGGCATCCATCTGGTTGCTGTGGCAGGTATCTGTATATTATCTACCCTGGCAGATCACATCCAATCCTTGTAATCGCATGCTTTATGAAAATTGCAGGAGTCAAGAAAGTTCAGGATTAAGACTGTAATGCTGATTTTCTCTGTAGTGAGCCTATAAAAAAACGTTGCCTTGACAAGTAGTGGTCTTTTGAGGTGTGTCTTGTTTGCATCCAGACATGTCAGTTCACTATTAAAACAATACTTCAGTCAAGTAATGATCACTGTCAGGGCCCACATTCAGAAGTTATAACATCCATCTAAATTCTTGTGTCTCATCTTGTTCTTTGGTGCTAGGACTCTTGAGATGTCCATGCAGTAGGAAGAATAAAGACTTAAGTGAAATTGTGCCCTCCAAATCTGCATCCCAGACCCATTATAGAGCTTTATGAGCGGTGAAGAAACTGATGAATGCTTGTAATACCTTTTTGGAGAGGACTCTGGAATTGAGACTGGGGTTCTTCATAAGACTATAAGACTTTGAATAAGAGAGGAGCTGTATGTCCATAAAATACCTTTTAAAATTCTATTTCCAAGCCTCAAGCTTTTGCTTCTGTGTCTTTCTCTGAGAATTTAGACAATTAATGTGTTATAATTTCTACCTGTAATACTATTTCTTCTTCTGCTTGATATGTTTTATTGGGATATCTGTAGCACAGAGGATAGCAGCCACCCACTCAATGTACATCTCCAGATCTGAAAATTTATTTATATGTGCACGTGTGCCTGTATGCTTATGTCACATGATAAAAAATCTGCTTTTCTACAGTCAACATTTCCTCAAAACTCCCCACTGTTATTGCTAACCTGGGGCCCTCAAAACCAGAGAAGTGAGAAGAAACAACCTGAACTGCCCAGAAGACAAAACTGAAATGTAGCGGTTGAGGCTCAGTGTCTTTTCTGTTGCACAGCTTTGAGAAGGACTGAGGATAGACAGTTCCTTCTTCTGTTGCTTTCCTATTTCTCATTCAGTTTAGATGTTCTTTCTGTGGTGTAATTTTATTTTAATTTTATTGAATGTATTAGCAATATAATCCAAATTACCAGCTCCCTCCCTCTCCCTGCACATTAATCCTTTAAGGATTAAAATTCATATACAAGTTGCAACACTGTGAGCAGAGAATTGCACTGGGTAATGATCAGTGGATTTTGCATTCCAATAATGCAAACTGCAAAAAAAGACATTTAAAACATAACTGAGTCATTCAGCAGTGCACTCCCCTAGTCTCATCACTTCCCTTCATTGCCCTCAGTTCCGTCCCTTCTGCCGTTTCTGGTGTTTTGCCCTTATTTTGAGAGGCTGACTGAGGGCATCGCTTTCCACCATCAGCCCGTTAGGCAGTGTGCAGGAAGCCAGATCTGCACCCAGCCTGTTTTCCCCACTGCCAGCTCCCACACCAGGAACAACTGCTCTGGGCATAGCTCATAGACACCAGCTCCTCCAAGGTGTCACCAGGAGTGGTCATCCCCAGCCAGCATCGCTCAGTTCCTCCAGCCCCAGCTTGCCTGGAGCAGTGGTGCAGGCAAGCGAGGTGTCTTTCTGTTGGATTTTGGTGGTGAAGCCACAGGCCCTTATCCTGTAAACATAGGTGGTGTTCCGTGGTGCTTGTGGGTTGTGGCAGAAAAGGGTGGAGCTGTGCAGTCAGGGTGGTTTGGGGTGGTTTGGGGCTGGGAGGCAGCCAGGGCAGAGAGGGGGGGGAAATGCAGCAATGCAGCCAAGGTGGTGACGGAACGGGTGTCATCCTGCTGGGGGCTGCGCCGGGGAACCTTCACTCAGAGATGTTTGTGTGGGAACATAATGGGGGAGCATGAACTTTTGCCATTGTGACCCTTTCATCCTGGATGACTCATGGATGAGATGGGGCAGATACATCCCTCCAGGACTCTGGGATTTCCTGCCCAGTCCGATTGAATGGAGATATCACAGCCACTGGGTAGATCCTGTAAGGAGAGAAGTATTATGCTTAGTTGTGGCTTTTGTGTAGAAAACCAACAAAATGTTTTGCACATGATTTTTGTTTTGATGGTGAGGTCTGTGGATCTGTGTCTGGATTGTATCGCTCTTTTCATGCCACTATTTGATGCATAACCAGTTTTCTTGGAAATATAAGGTTAAAGCAGCTCTAATAATACGGGAGATTTTAAAAATACTTAGTTAAAAGTATCTCTTTTTTTTTTCCCGAAATATTCATATTTTTTAGAGCGAAGAATATTAAGTGCAAGATGTTTTGCTAAAAGTCACCTTGCATGTGACAGCAGTGAGTTACCAGATGTCCATACCTTTGGATACACCTGAACAACCTTCCACAAGACTGTCACTGACTGGCAGATATCAGGGATAATGACAGCAAATCCTGCCCAGTTACCAAAAATGGACCCCATGACATTACCGTGTTATGACATACAATGTCTTCTATCAGACAGAAGAGCATTTGTTACATTTGACTGATAATCTGCATCACTTCCCTTGGCAGTGTGGGTATGCAGCTCAAACTGAGTGGGCAAATGGGCGCTGTGTGCCACCTGACTCCTGTTGGGACACAAATCTGTAGGGAATAGATGACGGCATGGCTCTCTAGTCCCTCTTTGCCCACAGGTGCTGCAGGCTGGCTGATAACCTCCTTGCCCTCCACAGACAAAGGGGAGAAAGGACTGAATTATTCCTTCTCAAAAGGCAGTGCTTTCCCCTCTTGGAGGTGTTCTAGGGGACAGTGGACAAGTCCACGCCCTTGCCACAGGCTCCATGCTAGGGATACAACCTGACATGGAGAAATCATCTCATCCTCCCACCTCCCTTTAAATTCCCACTGAAATACTGGAATTCATAGCTGTAAGACTGGCTGTATTTTTCCTTCACTGATCATTAATTTGTCAAAGTCAAAACAATATTAACTAGAAAATAGATTCAGCACAGAGATTGCCAGCTTCCTTTAGCTTTATTTTGTTTACTTTTCATTTGTCTGCAGCCACTTCCTGGCTTTAGAAAATAGTGTTTTCTATGACTTGTAAAAAAATTAGGTCAAATAATAAAAAAAATGTTAATGGCAACATAATAATTTTATGGCAAGTGATTAGAATATTATGGCTTTAGGATGTGTACCAAAAACCCAGCATGACTTTCACAGGAAAAAGACATACCCAGAATTCTCAGGCAGCAAACTACAAAGAGCAGTTAAATGGAAAATTAATCTGTTTGTGTACAGATGCCCAAGAACCAAATATAATTTTCTATTAGATCTTTTAAAAATCCCATTCTTTATGCCTGTTTGCTAGCAGAGAGGACTCTTTAAATCAATAGCAAATTGGCTAAGTGACAAACTTGATCAAAGCCTCATTATGCATGAAAATTTCATTTTGCTGGCTAGGGAATCATGAGATGGAAGGTTTTGTGACTCTGTGTGTTTCCTTTGTGCTTCTCATGCAGCATAAAGGGAATTGCAAATTTCTAAAGTCCTCATAGTGGGCATAGGGGAGCAGAGGATGCCAGCCCCTCGTGCGTTGTCATCCAAGAGTGACAGCCCCTCTGACTCCAGCACTATCTTCGTTGCTGGCCCACAGCAAGGTGAGTGTCACGCCTGGGGTGGAGGGCTTTAAGGGTGGGAGAACATGTTTTTGCTATGCTGACAGGTCATTTTCTTTGGAGCTGATGCTAGCTGGTCCACGTGACAGCCACTCCCAGTCTGCATTGGAACCACAGACACTCACAGTTCAACAACCCTGTAAAGACAACACAGATCTTAAGATTCAGTCCCAATCCCCCAGGGACAAGCAAGGCAACACATTGATGCCACCAGCTTGCCTGTGTCAATGCAAAGTGCACAACATTTTGGGTAATGTTAGCTGCAGGAAAGAGCCACCCTCCCCAGCAAGTCCACAGAGGTTTGAGGAGATGCCTCCACCTCGCCCATGATCTATGGCCAATCAGAAAACCTGGCCCAGGGCCTAAAAACACTTTTAAACTTGTGTCTCCTTATCTCTCCTAAAGAACTAGTATACTCTTTCCTGCCTCCCAAGAATTACGCAGAAATAAATCTTCTCGGATCTGCAGAATGCTTTGCTGACACTAATTGTATTACAAGAAAGAAACAGATTTATTTTTAATGGAACAGGACAGTTATTTTCAAAGAGCATGTTTGAAAGTCTGTTAGTAAGATGAAAAAAGTACTCAAATTTAATAAGAGGAGCAACATGACCTCTGCATACTTACCATTGCTTTAGCAAGACTAAATCCTTGTCGCTTTACCTCAGCTCATGCTAATCTCTGTGAGGGCTCCACTCACAGGAGCTTTTGCCAACACTGGAGCTTATGAAGATGATACCAGTTATGCTGCCTAGAATAAACCAGATGCTGCTGCAAAACAGCTGGAAATTACTTATCTTCTCCCTCCATAT
The DNA here is from genome assembly GCA_013397075.1 of Rhabdornis inornatus. Classification (NCBI taxonomy): domain Eukaryota; kingdom Metazoa; phylum Chordata; class Aves; order Passeriformes; family Rhabdornithidae; genus Rhabdornis; species Rhabdornis inornatus. The sequence goes on from VWZS01005048.1 coordinate 207,277, forward strand.
GCATCCCCCCTCGTCATGATACTGTCTGAAGTCTTCTGTCTCATTCTTCTGTTCCCTTCCCTCAGTCCCCAGCCCACTCTCACTTGTTGGGATAGATGCAGCAGGCTTGTTGAGGACATTTCCTCCCTTAGAACCTAGACACAAAGCTCAATATTTTGTTCCATCAGGGTTTTCATCACCTTTTTGCCCTGGCTTGTTAAAAATAAGGGTTTCACCTTTCATCCCTATGTACCAGCTGGCACCTTACAAGTATGCCTGGGGTATTCTGAGGAAATGACAGGGTGTCATTGCCCAGCTCTCACTGGTTTTACACCAGGTGACACACATCCTCTGCTCTGTGTCACTGTGGTGTGAACTCTTGGACGTGCAATCTGCTTGATTCCTGCCAGCATTAGTGACAGAGCAAAAGAAAAATCAGACGTGGATCATCAAGAAAAGCAAGCATAGTGGGGCACATTCATTTTTAAATGGGTGAATTTTCCCAGGACACCATCTCTCCTCCAATTTTCAGCTCCATTGGAAATACGTAGATCAAATGTCCCACAGAAGGAAATTCATTGGCTGAGGTTGTAACTTTACACACACATTCTCTGGAGAAATGCAATAGCTAGATTTCCAAGATTTCAACCTGACCATTGCAATGATGATACTCAAATGAGAAAAGAGAAAGGAAGAAAGGTGCTTCTTGCCACAGCTTTATCTCATGTGATCTCTGGTTACTGCTGATGACAGAGAAGAAATCTGCTTTGCTTTGGAAAGTGAAGCAGACCCTTTCTGTAGCACCACCAAGTGGTTGAACATCACTGGAAAAAAATCTGTCTGCAAAACCAGCCTCAGTAGTGCCTCACAGCAACATTTTCCAACTATTTTGCAGTCTTTTAAGTGGTAAATATGGTTTTCTGTCTGTAAACCTGGATGTAAATTGGGATTGGCGTCACTGAAGCTGGCCAGAGTGTGGGTGAAGACAGTATTAGGTGTGTTGCATGTGTTGCACTCAAAGAAGTTAAGAGAAGACTGACAAAACCTTAATGCTTATCTGGTTTTAGTGTGGCTGAACAGATGTCTTGAGCTGTGAAAACCAGGACTGGGATGTATTAGGAGTGCTACAGGCACAGAGTGAGAGACAGGCCTTTCTTTGAGAGTTTTTTTTTCACTGGAAAATTGTATCAGGAATCAGTGGTAGGCAAGTGGTAGGCAAATTCTGTATTTTATAGCAGAATTTACTTTTCTTCTCCTAAAAAAAAAGAAAAAAAAAAGTTAATTTCTAAATCAGATTTGAACAACTATGAGAGGTGTACTATCACAAATAAATATGGGGGCTGATTCCTGGTGCCAAGAAAGACTCCTGGTGTAAAATTGCCCTTTGCCAGTGATAAGTGATCATATGTAATAAGTTGTTGCTGCTCTGCCTTCAGGGTTGCTACTCGAGGAGGGTTCCTTTGCCTTCAGTTCTATTATGATGGAGAGAGGCCTGAAACAACTTGATTGCTCAGGTTCTTCCCCACTGCAAAGAGACTTCCAGGCAAAGGTATTGCCTGGGATGTCCCTTGTAAAACCTGGCTCCCAGCACTGTCCTCAGGATCAAAGGAGCATCTGCCTTAGGAGCCCAAGCCACTGGCATTGTCCTGGTCACAGGATTTTTTTGAACCTACAAATCTGACTCATGGAAAGACTAAAAGTACTGCACCTGGGACCAGACCATCAGACTGCATCTATGCTGAAATCTGTTGATTTCAGCAGGTTTGAATGCAGGAGCAAAACCTTTGTTGTGTCTGTGGTGATTAGCCTTAGAAAGGCATGTGGTGTAATTCTCCTCTCAGCTATCATGTCATGCTTTAATTGCTACATTCCTCAGTTGTAGGTATCATTAGGTCTCAGCCAATGATCCCCACTCATTTTCTGGCTAAAAAGCAGGACACAGAGGCTTGTGTTCATCACTGACCTTTTGCAGTGCCACAGCATCATTAGCTCCCTTCTACCTCCAGGAATGGCAGGGACCAAAGGTTTCTCTGCCCTTCATGGGGGCTGCCCAAGTGAAAACACCCCAGGAGGAATAAAAGGCCACCTTCTTCTGTACCCGCTAATGCTTCTGTAATTGAAAAAGCAGGTGCTCAGTGGCCATTCTGTTTGCCTGCCTGCAAACTTGCAACACAGCCAGAGATGCCTGAGATGCTGCTGTTTGGAAAAGCAGCAGAAGGACTCAGCATTCCTAATGACAGAGATATGTTTTCAAAAATACATTTCTTAGCATGACAGGCAAAGATGAAAGGGACCTGAAGTGAAGCTTCGCACAGCTCAATTTCAGAAACAGCAGCTGCCAGTGGTATGGTTATTGGACTCATCCTGCAGTACCATACTGCTGACAAATAATGGGAATATTTTCATTTGAAGAGAAGCACCAACAGACCAGGACCCATCATAAGCAGGCTTGTGAGAGTTCAGTGTGGTTTTCAGAGGAGGTGATTATGCATGGCTGCCAATGTTCAGGAGCAGTGGCTATTCAGCACTCCTGAAAAGAAGGGCAGATTGATCCTGAGGGAAGATAGATAAATTGAGGCAAAACACATGGCAGAGTCTAATTTCTGAGGGATTATTATAATCATTAATAATGCTTTGCATTTGTGCATGTGTGTCCACAATATACCAAATAGCAGCATGCATATATGAATATATAAAAACAATAATGTCTACATACCCATCTGTATGTACATGTGCAAGCTTACATTGCTTTAGCAGCTATGGTAGGGATCCTGTCAACACTAGCCATCAATATTAAAAGCCCTTTTACATTTATCTTGATGCTTGAAGATCTAAAAGTCAACGTTCACAAGGAGCTGAAATATTGTTCCTGTATAACTTTAAAAATATAATCACAGCAGAGCACAGCACTATGTTCAAGCTGAAATCAAGCTGACAGTTTTAGTACAGAGCTGGACACCCAATTGTAGCTCTGGCCATCTGCGTGCACACTACACTTAAAATGGAAAAAGGCCTCTGGGGAAAATGAACCAAATTCACTGTGTGTACAAGCAGGCATGATCCTTCGAGGTCTGCAGAATGCATTTGTTTACACCAGTAATGGATTTAATCCAGAGACTGATGTTTTTTATGAGACCTCACTTTTCCTTGTTTTTATGCCAGTGTAATTCCACTTGGGTGTAGGAATAATACTAATTTATAGAAGTGGTGAAAATTTTTATTTTTGCTTTTCAGCACAGATGGTGGACGACAACTTTCATAGCCTGTTTCCTTTCCTAACCTACTGTAATTTTTCTGCAGGTGCTGTTCCTCTGACTTTTTACATGTACTTCAGATTTGCATAGTCTCAAACAGAAGGCAACCAGGTGTTCAGTGCCCACATCCAGTACCCGCTCCTTAGAGTGAATGGTTTTCCCCAGTGCATATCCCATTCCTGATGCTAATGATTGCCATGTTGCCTTCACCAGCACTTCCCTCCTGCCACTGTCCCAACCCCACCATTCCAAACAGGAAGGGCTGCCTCCCCCAGAAGTTCATTAATGCTGCTTGCTAATTGCCTGAAGACTGGAGACAGAGGGGTTTCACATGCTTGGGGCATCCCTTCTCTTCCTTGTGGGTTGGCTGGATAACCTGATTTTCCCTGGAGAAACAGCTTGCAGTTAATAGCATGGGCCGTGTCAATAAAACTAAGTACAAAATAAGAGTGCAGGTAGCAGGCAGCATTGTAAAACATCAGAGCCAAAGTAAAGGGCTTAATATTTAGTAGCCAGGAGTGTACACTAGAATGAAGATAATCTGAACTCTCCCTATGATGCAGTTAGCAAAAGCACACATTTATCCCTGCCTCTTTTACTGTCAGACTTTGTGTCTCTGGACTTAACTTTGCACTAAGTGCCACTAAAAGCAATTCCCTTTTCTTAAGTTTTTTAACTTTTGCATTCCTGAAGATCAGTGGCAGAATAGGTGAACAGATCTGCACTGTTGACTTTATACAAGCTACTTAAAAGAGACCAAGGCAGAACAGGCTACCTAAGCATCACACCGATGGTGTGGTAGGAGAGGTTATAGTACAAGCTGCCTTTCCTAAAAGCCTGTCCTCTCACCCACTGATGTAATTTCCCCTGATAGCTCGAGCATTAGCTCTCCTCGGTTTAAAAAACGAGTCCCTGAGGAGCCTCAATTAAAGATGCCGGTACAAAAGTGCAGGGCCTGACCTCTCGCAGCTGCACCGGGGCTAATACTGATTCATTGTGCTGCTCCGTGTCACAGTCCAAGGGCAGAACAAGGGGCAGGGGAGGGCTCCTGGTTAGCTCATTCATAGACACCTGGTGTCCCTCCTCCTCCTCACGCTTCGGTGCATCCCATCCCTATTGTATAGAAAATCCACTCCTTTAGAGATCTGAGCTGCTTGGGCTGGACAAAGACCAAAATTAAATCCGCAGCTGCCCAGGAAGAGGCTTTCTCTGTCAGGGGTTATTATCGAGGATATCTGATGAGAGAGCGGAGCGGGGAGCTCCCTTCGTCTCTGTCAGTTCCAGTTACAGGTTTGGATGGATGTGTTGACACATGTGTTTCTTGCTTCACGTAAACAACACAGACCCCTCTGTACCTGGTGTGGACTGGCATGCCTCCAGTGACCCAGTTTAGCTGCAGAGCTTTATGAGAGGTATGTGACCGGCTGCACTCACCACGTTTGGCTGGACAGCGCTCCGTTTGCTGCCTGCAGGAAACACTCAGTGTCGTGGAGCAGTGAGGCCAAAATACCCTCATGGCAGCTCCTTCACCCTCAATGAAGTTGCATCAAGGTCAGATTTGAATTGACAAAGGCCAGCTCCTATTCTCACTTACCCTAGAGAGAACCTGGAGTTGCACCATTAGCTCCCAGGGAGTTATTTTGGATCTACAAGGGCACAAGCATGAGCAGAATCTGGCACCAAGTTTAAAGGAGCAAAACAAAGAGAGGTTTATGGCAAACAGGAATAGCAGCGGGTGGCACATATAGGCTATATAGTCCCAAGTTCTGAAAGGAAAAGAAGCATAAAGTTAATAGAAAACCTTTGTGGTTACTAAATATGTTTTATTCTTGAATCCCCTGCAGAACTGATCAGTCCCGCAGCTTACAAAAATAGATGTAACAGGTGTTAGTTTGAAGACTTCTGTGCTTCGTGTTAAGGGCACTCATGAAAAGTTTATGTTCAATGAATCCTGGAGGAGAAATCAGGATTACTGTGGAAAAAAATTCTGCCCTGCTACACTAGAGAACATCTGGAGCCATTGACCAGGGGAATTTCAATCTACATCTCAAAAGCTTTGCATATCTGATCACCACTCCTGCTATCTCTGTCTAAATAGCCTCTTGCTGGCAACCTGACCTATTTAGTTGGTGGCTGCTCCTTCTGTTCTCTACATCTCATTTCTTTCTGTTCTCTATGTCTCATTTCTTTCAAGGTAATGAGGATGAGTGTTGTTATCTGATTTTCTCTTGATTTCCTTCTTTCATCTGGTATGTTTCCTGTGTTCACTTTGAGCACATTAACCTAAATTGCAGCCCTTTCAGACAGCCAAAGACAAGGTGCTGTCTTGGGACTTACTAGCCAGGCTGCAGCATGGGGGTGTGAACATTATGCCAAGAACCAGATATGGAGCTGAGAGTGGGATTTCACAGCTGCTGTGAGGAATTGGGTGACTGAATTCCATTAAGGTTGCAGTGAGGTTTGGCAACCTTGCTCTTCCTGGCTGCCTTTGAAGAAGGCTCAGCAGAAAGCTGAAGCCTAAATCTTGCATGAAGCAAGAGACAAGGCTACTCCCACAGGGGTGAGTACTGCTCATTGCTATTGCAGTAGCTGAGCTGGATACTGTGGAAGGATCCCCTGGCACAACTCTCTTTATCCTATATAAGGATGTAACGGAATATAAGGAAAAATTAGGAGAATTTTAGACGTTGTCAGAAGATATTATCAAAGTGTTGAAGATCTGTCCAAATCTGTACAGGCAAATCAGCTAGAAAGGTAACTGGACTTGGGAAGATTTGTACATGTTTATACAGAAAGCTTGGTCGACAGAAGCTGGCCTCCCTATGTATTGCTAAGGCAGCAAACAGGGAATCCTGCCCCACTTTGAGAACACAATGGCATTTGGGAAACAAGAGGCAGTTAATCAACATGTCTAACTCAAAGACAGGCACTTCCAGACCCGTTCTACCCAACATCTTCAACAACAGTTCTTGAATTATTATGGAATTGTTTTACCTTAGAATACCATTTACACTGTCAGAGTGATGAGAGAGGGCTCTGATCTCAGCAAAACAAGCTGCAGAATTAGGGGCTTCAGCAATACACCTTGTCCTAAGGGGGCCACAGTTTTCCTTTGCCATCTGCTGTGAAGGCAGGGCAGGAGGGTGAGCAATGAAGTTTTGCACCCTGCTGTACCAAGTGCTCTGAGAAGGTGTCCCACACAGCTACTTACTCACAGACAACTATTTAACATCCTGTTTTCTACTTGTTTGTAAGTATGCAAGAGTTACTTTGATAAGTAAAAACCCTACTTGAAAATGGTTTCATTTCAACTTTGAAAAGATTAAGTGGAGTTGAATTGCCTTGAAATACAGCATTTGTTTTTGCCAAATGCTCCTATTGAAAGGAGCAGGAGAAGGCAGGGCAAGAACAGACCCCACAGATCCCTACCAAGGGTTATTATAAGGCAGAGCAATACTAAGATTCTCCACAAGTCCAGGACTCAAAGAAATGTTTTAAATAAACTTACCGGTAGAACCTACATTAGACATCTGCCAAAACATCCAACCTTTTCCTTGATAACTGCACAGGAGGCTCGAAAATACAGCCAGACAGAGGTTTCATTGTCAGAAGTGTGCGAGTAAGATCAAAATGTACAAGAAGAATTTCAGCTACACCTAAAAGGTTGCTGTTATTTTTGAAAGCAGGTTAATTGGTGGTCTTGAGCCTTTCACTGCACTTAGGATCTTTCCCCAGAGGGAATTCTCTTTAACTGCAAGGACTCACTCTACCACATGTACTGGAAACAATGTGAGAAAAGGATTTCTTCCAGCGGTAAAAGCATTTCAACAAGCACATTGGTGAGGAATGTCTGGGATTCGAATAACAGGGAAGCCCATAGCTGACAGCCTGGAACAGAGGGAGATGTAACAAGAAAAGAAAATAAAAGAAAAGAAANGTTAATTACAAACATGTGTAAAGCATAACGCAAGAAAAAGAAAACAGAGAAAGAATGGCAAGGATCCCATGGCAAAGTGACCGGTGGTGAGCTGCCATGCCCAAAGCCACAGGATGAGGCCCACAGCATTTATTGCTCACTGGAAGTAATTTTTCAAGTCAAGGAGCAATACTTCTCCAACATAAATGAAAAATTCCAGTCAGCAGAGGGTAACTGAAGCCCTCTTAAAACAAAGGTATCATTGAAGAGAGACTAATAAATCACCCAGTGACTAGATTTTTTCATTTGTAGTGAAGAAGAACTCTCTCAAAACTGGTTCCTGTGTCAAGCCCATCCCTGTGGTACTAACAAAGCACTTCAGGATGTGTTTATCTTTACTCAGTACAAACTTCAGAGGGACCTAAGCACTTTGAATTGGGAGTCAGCACTTTGGCTAGGAGTTTTGACTTGCTGCTGGGAGACTTAGCTGCTAGCCTGAGCCCTCAAGCCTCTCTTTGCCTGTATAAACCCATAGTAATTCCCTGCTTCTGCTTTCCGGAATGCAGATGGGGAGAGAGGGAAAGAAAGAAGCTCCTCTGAGTTCCTCTGCCCCAATCTGTAGTTAACCCTACTCCCAAAGCACAGGTTTTTGCCTGTGTATAAATGAAGTTTGTGCTCACACTCAAGGTACAGTGTAGCTGTACCCTCCAAAAGTCTCTTCCATTTTGCAGGCAGCTATACTGAGGTGAGCAAGATTCACCTGGTGATGGACATTTCCGTGTTGCACTCTTGATTCCTTTTTGCAGGAATCAAGTGCTGGCTGATCTCTAGACTCAGCCACCATCCCAATACAAATTTATCTCTAGATTTTGTCCAGGAAATGTTGAAATCAGGGCTGCCTCTAAATAGTTCAGGCAAAAATGCAAACACTGAACTTCACTCGCTATGGTACATCTTTTCTCAATTCTCTTTTACAAGAAAGTACACCTACTCCTGAATGTGGGTTGTGCTGTGAAGTCTGTAAGAACTTAGATTTATTTCGTTGCTCTTCAGGAGGAGGAGAACTTTTTGTTAAGATGACATGAAAAAAATTGAAAAGAACAATAAAAAGCACTCTGAAAACTCTTTTTAATAGATGTGCTTTTTTTTGTAGTTCAAATACTTTCACAAGCAGGGATTTAGCTCTGTGCAACCATTTGAAATAGAAGCTCTGTTAGTGAATTAATTTTATAGGTAAAGTAGTAAATTATACCAGTTCTAATGAATGTGAAACAGTAAACCTAAGGAAACTGAAGAGCTTTGTGAAGGCAAGTGAAAGCAAATCAGGATCTGAACAAAGGACAAAGTAGTAGGGCTCTTTGATAGATTCAATCTTTACTCCAACTGTTTGAGGTTTGGGACAGACCTGGCTCATGGGTCACAATTAGCAAGAGAGTCAGCATATGTGCTGCAAGAGGCAGGTCCCAAAGATGTCATATGAGACACATAATTCTCTGCTAAAAGTACTTGCAGATCATCCACAACAACAGCAAGATTACATGTCAGTAGTAATGCCCTGAACCAGATGAGAATGCTACCCCTCACCCTACCCTTTGTGGTTCTTGTGGACTTTGGGGAAAATACATGAATTCTAAGCAGTTCAAACATGTGATTCCTGTCTTGCATTTATGGAGCTACCAGCACTTCTGGAGCACTTAGTTGCAGTGCTTGTAGTCCTTGATCTTACTCGTTGACCTGAACCAAAAATTATTTTTAAGGGTTATATTTAACAAATAACACCCTTGGTATGTATTGCCAACTTCATTATGAGTATTCCTTACCCATACTAAAAGAATGGAGAGAAGAAACAGAAGATTCCTTGCCTTGGGAAGATTTATAAACAAATAAAGGTCCCCAAACACTGGAAAATATATCATGGGGCTGGAGGCTGGAAAGCAGCAGGTATCTATTCTATTTGGTGGTACTTCACCTTCCCCTCTCCTTGTGTCACACACACACTATTCCAATGACCACGGAAGTCAACAGAGAAGGATCTATCAATGTCCATAGGCCTTGGATCGTGTCCCATGAAAGATATGATTCTACAAGAGTCAGGAGAGGATGCAGAAACACCTGAAAGTTAATATTATTAAAATGTCAGAGGTGCCATGGTAGTCACCAGCTACGTGGACTGATGGCTGTCTCTGCTGTGTGCCTCACTGCTTTAGCATGCCTCCTCTCTGTCCCTCTCTGTTCTTTGGTTGCTCAGCTCCTTTGGGCAGGTGGTCTGGTGTCTGAGTGCACACCAGTGGATGGAAGGAGCAGTGACATAAAGGACAACTGGAGCCTGCACCCTCACTTCCTACAGCTCCACAGCTTAGTTTTATCCCATGTTGTTACCGGCTAACCCAAATGTGCTTGTGTGGTAATACACTCTAGAAGGTCTACAATGACTTAATCAAAGGAGGTTCTTCTGAACCCAAAGAAGTCCAGGAGGAATCACCCTGCTATCTCTACAGCTGCTGTAGCTTTAAAACCACAGTAATTTAGGGGGTACAGGGCATTTTACAGTAGTGTCCCCAAACTGCACTCACTGGGAGGCTGTGACATTCTTTTGGGATGCTGTAATGCTGTTTGATCACTGAATGCATTCAACTACAGAGGTATTTTGCATGGCTCTAAGAGGTTATTATCACCTCAGTTAATTATATGTAAGGATTCAGACTCTGGCAAACCTTAATTATCCTTCCATCAATCTCAAGGTCACAAAAGCTTAGTAGGGCTATTATTAGCAATACAAATATCTCATTTCTGAATGAAAAAGCTGCTCTTGTTCTTGCATATCTTATTTTTAAATGCTAAACATATTAGACAGAACTGGGAAACCACTTTGAGAATGTGGAATCCTCAATGGATGTGCTAAGACCAATACCGTCTTCAGACATGAATGTATGATGTTAGAAATCTGGTATAGGGATGAGGCAAAAATTATCACAATGGGGTGCATGAAGCCCATATTTAATCCTAAAAAATATGCCCTTGGGAGAGTGGTTTGGTGCCCAGAGCATTCCAGTGGAGAGGTGCCTAAATAAATCTCATCCAGCACCTGTTTGAACCTCTGGGCACTGGTGTTATACGCATGATGTAGGAATAACAACAGCTTTATTCACTCAGGGCACACATTCAGATCAATCAATGTTCCTTTTGTTTCTAGCTCTGAGGGCTGTGATGGCATCTCTGAAGGCATCAGCTGGGTATGTACCAGGTAGCTGTTCTGCCTGAAACTCCAGGCAGCTGGGAACAACAGCATGGAGAAGGCTGTCCCTCAGTGAAGAGCCTAATGGTGAGCACTGGGCTATCTACATTGTTAATCTTTTGAACAGAAATAGCTAATAAGCATGCCCTGAGGCCCAGCCTGCTTCCCCAACACCACAAACCATATTTGTTTAATCCATAAACCATAAGCCAGTACTGCCTCCTCTGATAATGTTCTTATGCTGCTGTGTCCAGACCGTGAGAAGAGATCTTGAAAAAGGAGAGCCTCGCTCAGGATGGGATGATTTGTTAGCTATTAGGTATCCTGGTAAGCAGCTCTGATGAACTCATAGGAAAGGAGGGGGTTTTTTGAACTTAAGGTGTTGGAGATCATTGTTGGGTATATTACACATTTTCTATGTGGCTTTGGGGGAAGTGCTTTGGCCTAAATTTCGTACCAGGAAAGAAAAGGGGAATGTAGCTACTGACTTGAGTGGGATCTGGATCAGGACCCTTGTCACTGTCTCTAAGTTTCCCATCTGGGTGGAAATTTTCTTTTCACCACACAGTTTCAGCTTACAGACTTTGCACACTCGGCAGAGGTTGTCCAAGAAAAGCTTCCATTGCTGAGCAGACTGGAGGTAGTGTGCTGCCCTTCCCAGATCTCTGGCTCACAGGCACACCTCCTTGCAGGTTGGATTTCACTCCCTTGCAAAAGCAGTTTGAGTTTCCAGGGCAGGGAATTACTTGTCAGTAAGGCTTTTTTGGCCTGAGTGACACCAAAGTGTGAGCTACTCAAACACACTCTGGGAACTGCAAAGTTTTTGTTTTACCTGCCACTGACAAGGATATCAATTCCTATGTTTAGATCGTGTCTCTTACAGGGCTCTCTCTAAACAAATAGCTCTTAAGTGGCTCTCTTCTTAAGGCATGGTTTTGCTTGTGACTTCAGATTTTTACTGTAAATCAATTAAAATCTAAGCATAATATTCTATTCTAAGTAGTATCCCCCTACTATATATAAACAGTTGAGAAGTTTGGTGAAAAGGGAAAAATTATGGAAAAAGAAAAGAATTGTCAGAACTTTGAAAGTCAGAGCAATAAAAAAAATTCAAAAGTTTTAAGGTAACCCTGATTCTTTCTCCACTTGTTATGTTTTCCATCCTTACTCATAACTCTAGGATTCCATCCCAACCCCAACCTAAGCAGTATTGACAGGAAAGGATTATCCACTGGAATTTGACATATTTACATCTAGACAGTGCCAAAGCAAAGTCTTTCTGAGTGGAACAAAGCCACCCTTATTTGAACTAGCTTCTTCCTCTAGAATTGCAGATGAACACCAGGGTGAGGCACAGGAGTTAATTGTGTAATGTGTTTCCTCAAAACTTTTTTTTCCTGAACAGGATATGCAATAAAATGAGAAATTGCTTATTTGGCTTTTATTCCTCTCACAGTGAAATAGGAATCACTTGAGAAAAGATTTGTCCCCTTGATGCTAAGGAGAGCATCTAGTAGCATCATCTTGGAAAAGATTTTGAGATGTACTATTTGCAAATCTGTGGCAGCCAAGGGAACACCTGCTCCATAAGCAAAAAAAAGCAGAGTTCAGGGATCTCTTTGTCTGAGGTCTAGCAAGCTACAACTTTGAGGCTGTATTAACTCTGAATAGCTCTGGGCTTTAGTAGTTGCATTATAAATGCAGGAATTATCGAGCTCTGCTCACATAAAGAGATTTCCAAGTTCTTTCATTTTCCGAGTGCATGAGCAAGCACTAACTGGAGAAATTACATTATATTGGGAGCTTGCAATGGATTGTATATTAGAGACTCTGAAGAGGTTTTCCTATGTGAGCAAGGACAAAATACACTTTTTTGTTTTGGTGTCCAAGGCAGAATTTCCCTTTGAGCATCCCTGGTCAGTGTTAGACTAAGTGGGCTCTTGGCAAAGAGAATCACTTTGTTTGCTCTTTGACCTCATGCCAAGATTTACAAATAGGTGTTCAAAAAGTCCTGATTGTAAATATTGTGAACCAGTGTGTCTGACATTGGTGAATATCTACTCTTGGCTGGTGGAGGATGACAATGACTAAAATCCATGCAGGAAGGCCAGGGTAGCAGTAATGTACGAGTACTCAGAGGACCAACAGGGATTAGCATCTCACAGTGCTAAGTATTGCACAGAGCTGGTATTAAACCCAAAAGAGCCACAGCTTCCCGCTCTTAAACGTATAAACCAAGTAGGTGATGATACAACAAATGGGCCAGGGACCAATTATTAGCAAAATGGCGAAACTGGGCCATGAGTGATTCTCAGAACTGAGAATGAGTGGCGGTTGCTTCTCGAATGAGCCCCGCAGTGGATGAAGGATTTTTCGGGGCGGAGGTAGCGCAGGGGAGCTTTAAACAGGGCACACGGGCCGGTGCTGCGGCGGGGCCTGGGGAGGGGCGGCAAGGGGCACCTGGCGCCTGTCCTGGGCCAGCTGGATGCGCCCGGCCGGACATGTTCCCCGCCCTTGCCCTCAGAGGGAATTCCAGCGGCCTGGACGGACGGACGGGCGGGCGGATGGACAGATGGCCAGACGGACAGACGGGCGGGCGGACGGACGGACAGACAGACGGACAGGTGGGTGGGCGGACGGACAGACGGGCGGACGGACGGACAGACAGGCGGACGGACGGACGGGCTGGCGCAGAGCCCGGCCCGCGCCGCTGCCGCGCTGCCGCCACCGGGGGGCGCCCGGCGCCGCCGCCCCGCGCCCTCAGGCTCGGGCAGCGGCGAGGGCTCGTTCTTCCCTTCGTTCCTCCTTCCCCTTCCATCCTTCCTTCCCCTCCGCTCGTCCATGGCTAAACAGCCCCGTTTGTCCCGTCTCTTCTCCTGCAACATCTCGCCTCCGATGATCGCCATTGTTTTCTTGGGGAGTCGCTCCAGCCCGGCCACTCCCTTCCTGCAGCGCTCCGAATTCGACAGAGCATCCCTGGAAGCGCCCAGCCAAGCAGAAGGTCCGCACTGGATGTTTTTTGGCTGCTGGGGTGTTTGTACATCTCAGACAGACTTTTTTTCCCCGTAGTCATTTCAACTCTCTGCAGATTTGTTTACGGTACCAGCTGAGCTATGTCAAAAAAGGTAGTAAAACCACTAAACCACAAATCCATGCTATAATGAAAGACCACCAGATGCCCCCCTCAGTACTTAAGCTCAAGGCAGTGGTTGAATTCCCAATGGGAGAAGTCCCTGCAGCAACCCAAGATTTATCTCCATCACATTTGCCAGAGCAGCTATTTGGGCAAGCCCTTTCAAGAGTGATCAAGTCCACCGTGCCTCAGTGTAATGGTTTCTCTATTTATGAGAGCCAAGAATGAAGGCAAGTGTTAATGAACAGGCCCAATCAATACCCCATCAATCAGGTAAGACAATTTATGTTGAAATTTGTTACTGTAACAGCATGTTACTGATGAACTCCAGTAGTATAAAGGAACACTGGCAACGCAGTCTGTCATGCTTAAGACCTTCTCCACTGCTTTATTACAAAGTGGAAGAATGACAGTAAAGAGCAGCATTACGCCTGCATGTGGTCTATGAGCATTTATGAGGAAATTAGGAAATGTTTGTATTGGATGAAAATGTCAAACCAGACATAAAAGCTGAGCCACCAGCCTGCCAAGGGATCCTTGTCTCTGTGCCTGCCTCCAGACATGTTATTATTTACAGAGAATTATTATTCTCATTTAGTGAAATAAATCATTTCAATAGCTTGCCATAAAAATTCAGTTACTAGAAGTGTAATTCTTTGTTTAATCTTTGAGATCAAGTACAGCCCAGCTGCACTGCTCGCTTTAACAGCCTAAGTTCCAACACCATGCAGCTACTATAAAGACACTGCATGCTGTCAGCCAGCTTGCTGCCAACAGGTTCTCTCAAATACCTTTAGATAGAAGGGTTTCGGTGCTCACCTGTTTAATTAAAGAGTTATTACCTATTTCTGTGACTTTGGCCTGAAGAATTGCCAGGATATGATGATGTCTATACTCCTGAAATTACCCTTTCCTGAATTTTTGAAAGGGAGATATCTATCATGAGAATGGTTATTAGGTGATGGGCCTTACAATCCAGCATTCCAAGCTAAGCAAAAGGACCAGCCCTTGTGGAAATACCACACAAGTTCTTTCTGCACATTATTTCTGTCCTACAAGCTTTGGGCATTGAGGAAGCCTTACAGAGGTCTTGCTGGCAGTGTCTGGCACAGAACTCATTCATGGCACAGATCAGGTATTTCACACTTCATGATCACCTTCTCAGGCTCCTGAGTCTGCTGGTCAACAGCAACACCTTGATGTGACTCAAACCTTGCTTCCAAGAGTTGGCTTGTAACCACAGCAGCAAAAGTGCCTCGACATTTCCCTGTGGAAGCTGAGAACAAGTACAGGGCTGCAGCACATCTGGTGCTTCCCCAAGCCCTTCCCTGTACACCACTGGGAGCACCCTGGGAAACAAAACAATAAGCAAGCAGCAATCAAAAAAAGGTGCAAAGAATATTCCAAATGTTTATTATGTATTAAAAATACTGCAAATAAGCCACAGAGTTCATTTCACAGTAACCTAAACAACATTGTTCAAGAACTTGAGAAGTCAACAAAGAACAGTGCAGTTCCAACAGTGACAACAGTTACCTTAATGCCATGGCTCCCTCTTTCTCTGACAGCAATTCTTTCCTGTTTACAGTGGGAACAACACTGGATATGGTTCATTATCCTATTTACCTAGGAGAACTCCTTTTCACCTGTGCTGTTCCCATTTCTGGGAGATGCTATTTCTAGGAATTTTTAATCTAACAAAGTCAAGGATTTGTCTGGTCCAGGCTGAGGTGGGCATGATGCCCACAGCCTGTTTCCAAGGTATCCATGTGCAGACTCCTTTACCAATTTTTTGGATAAAGTTCAAAAGTAAACTTGAAAAGGAGAGATATTAGAAATCCTTTCCAAAAAGACAGAAAACCAAAGAAGCTCCACAAGGGAGTGGTTTCTAAAAGACCATCTACAGAATTATGACACTTTTTCCTCACTCTCCTAGAGCAGGTCTCCTAGAAGCATCTTTGCTACCAATGCCCTAGCCAGACACCTGGTGACAAAAATAGTGACAGGAATCAGGCATGAAGTCCTGAATACGTAACAAGAGTTCAGGTCACTGTCAGCTGTGTGAAAACTTGGAAATGTACATGCCATAGACGCAATTCTGCTGATTTCATGGTGATTTTCCCTCTTGTGTGTTTTGGAGTGTATTATTGCTGTTGTTAGCATGCTTGTTATATATGGAAAAACAACAGGTGTAAATTTGGTCCTTCTCTTTCCTCAAATTCGTGATGATTTTTACAGAAAAATCCCTTATCAAAGACCAAATTAGATCTTTCCAAGGAAGACACAGCCTAATCACGTAAAAAATCTAACAATATGACAAAAATATTACTGTACCCTCTTGAAGTTAATCCCATCCTACAGATGTCCCTTCTAAGCACTGATCTTCTGCACCAGCAGCTGAAGATGCTGGCAAAGAAGCCTGTGATCACAAAGAATGAATCTCTTAGGTCTTAGCCCCAGGCAATGCCACTTACCTCAGACCTTGTTAGTTCCTTGGTACAGATTAAGGTCTCACAGAAACACACTACAGCTCAGCTGACCCTTGGTAAACTGACCGCACGTCTGAGTCCCAAGCTGCAGAAACAGATGAGGTGCTCCACACCTGCCCCACTCTTAAGTTCACCACAGTAAATAGTTTAAGACAGTGTGTAGTTTTGTTTCTTAAACCAAAACATACCAGTAAAATCCTCAGTGAGTGCAGCAGTATGCTTTGGGTACCAGAACAGCTGTAGCCCTTCTGTGTGGGGTATCTAGTGTCAGTGTGAAACACCTTCATGCCATTAAATATGTGCCCATGCTAACGAGGCCGTAGTGCCTTAGTTACACCACTACACTTAACAGTGGTACAACTTCATAGAGAAGATGAGCCCTTAAGAAACTCAACCTCCAACTAAACTTGTGTTTTCTTAAAACAAAATTTAGGGGAAAGAAAAAACCAAACAACAAAAACTCCAAAAACACTACATGGAAAAGAAATAAGGAAATAAGCAGAACTGTCTCTATTATTAAAGTATTCTTATTCTCTTTGGAGGTATCAAATTGCTTTTTAAAAGAGTAAAAAACAGGGCATACAAAAGCTATTCTCCTTAACCCATTATTTGCCCAAGGAGCACCACTGCCTAAATGTTTTCATGTATTTTTTCTACTTTAACGAACAACCTTTCCAGATCATTCCTCAGGTCATCTATTGAGCTCTTCACAGACTCCAAGTTGTTCTCATTATTTTCAATTTTCACTGAATAGGCGACTAAACTATCCACTGCAGTTCTTATCATTTTCAAATCAGAATCAACCTGGCTAACAGAAGATCTCAGTTCATCTACAGAGCCTTCCATAGAAGAAAACTTTTCAAGGTAGCCTTGAGAAAGCGTTTGACCTGCCTGAAGATTTCCTTGATCCAACAAATTACTAATTTGCTTCTGGACATCCTGGAGAGCACCAGAAGATGGCAAGTCACTGATGCTTCTCTTTAAGCTTTCCATGTCATTGTACAGCGAAGTCTGCGCCTCACCAAGATTTTTCAGAACATCTGTGACTGAAGTTACATCTGTATTTGAGAGTCCCTGAAGAGTGCTAATGCTTTGTTCTAGGGTATTGAGTTTATTCTTATACTCTGCCTCCTTAGAAAGGAAAGATTCCAACTTTTCACTGTTTTGAGCAGCAACAGATGCTAGAGACTCTAGGCTGTCTTCTATGTGCCTCAATCGAGACTCCAGTCCTTCACTGTTCTTCCCAAAAGTTTCTAATGCTTTTCTGAAGAGTTCATTATCTTCCCATCTGTTGAGGTTGGTTTTAACTTGCAGTAAATCTTCATCAAGTCTTTTAATGTCATTAGGGAGCTGCATAATAGAATCCTCAGCTCTCAGAACTTTCTCTTGTAAAGCTTTTAATGAAAGGTGTTCAGTGTCCGCAGCCTCTTTGAACTTTTCATGTTCTTGTTTGAGGTTGACTAACTCTTTCACTTCAGTGTACACATCAGACTCCATGGAGTCTATTGTACTCTTCAAGGTCTCTATGTCCTTTTCTTTCATTTTCATGGATGCTTGCATCTGATCAAAAGCATCTTTTAGCACCTTAATTTCATGTTTATACACATCTGCCTGTTCTAGTGAACCAACCTTTGTTTTCATATTGTTGATTTCATCTTGGCTCCTTTGCTGGACTTCAGTGAATACAGCAATGTTATCATTTATAGACTTGGTCAGCTCTGTTAGTCTCTCTTCCACTGTGTTTTCCAGAGATGTGAAGTCTCGTTCCCTTGCATCCTTCACCATGTGAATGCCGTCAGACAAGTCTTTCAAAATTTCATTTTGCAGCTTCTGAAGCACTTCGCTGATCCGGTTTATTTCACTCTCCCCTTGTTTAACAGCCTTCTCGCTCACCTCCTGCTTCTGCTGAACAATTTTCATCATGGATTCAAATTCTCCAAATGTGGTTTGAAGAGAACGTACCTAGGCCAGAAATACACATGGTTAATACCAGTAATTTCACCCTTTCTGTCAAGATCCTTATAGCCCTTGTTACCAGATGAAATTATTACCTTGCAATCCTTCATGCCCCATACCTGAAGTGACTCAGTGGCATACAGATATGGGAGGCACAAAAAACCCAGCATCTTGAGCCTTACAGCTCTATAGTACATAAGCCTTTTGTTAAGGGTCCTTGGCCTCACTGACCTGACACTCATGATCCAGGAAATCTGTGGCAGTGAAAAAGGAACACAGGTCTCCAGAGCCTGCATGCAGACCCTTGATCATCCCTCCCCTATAGGATTCCTGGTTCTAAAGACCACAAGTCTTTAGGAAAAGGAGTGTGGGGGGGAAACCAAACCAAAAAAGTATCAGGCATCAGCTTCTGAATACAGAAAAGCTGGGATTGTATTTTATCAGGCAAGAATACCAAAGACCAATTCCTGACCATGAAAAAGAAGTTTCGTGGTAGAAAAGAAAGAGAGAGACAGGAAAAATTAGAGGGAGAAGGGAGCTGGGATGGTCCAAGGAATGGAAATAGCAATTATGACATTTTGCCACTCCTAGACACCAATGGAAATACTGGGGTTTTTTTTTAAATTATTTTAGATTATTTTAAATAATTTATAAATAAATTTTAAAATTATTATTTTTATTATTTTTATTTTAATTATGTTATTATAATTAGAGATTTTTTTTGTTAATTATTTTTGAAGATTAGAAAAAATTAGGAAGTCTTTAATGTTCTAAATAGTTAGCAGCTTGTTTTTCCCACTCCTGCATACGCCCACACACTCGCAGTGAGCAGGGTGCATGTATGTACACACAAAGAACAAAAGCACAGCAGCTGCCAAGGGCCTGCCTTGCATCTAGCTCAGGTTAACAGAAAGTTCCTACCACTGCATCAGGTACACTATTAAAACTTCTCAATTACAAAATCTGTCTTTACAACTGGTTTTAGTAGCAGCCAGAGGGAAAAGGTCAAGCAGTGAGGAGCCACCATGTTCATTTACTCTCACATTTAAAGGTAAGATCCAGGCTAGGGACGCATGCATTACTTAATTTTGAGGCCAAGCAGAGCATCCGTCTTAAGACTGTGGAGAAATCTTTTGGTTCGTATGTGGGTTGTACTTTCTTAAACTTAGTAAAGCAATTTAAGAACTCCCACTGGCTGCAAGAGGAATCCATCACACAGAAAATACCTCAAGGCTTTGGCATGATGGCAAGTGCTGAGTAATGCTCATTGCCTTGCCTCACACTACTCCCTGTGTCTGAAGGGTGTATTAATCAGCCATGCCACATGGGCTGCCATGTTTACTGATTAGATACACAGCTGTAGGGGTGGTTTTATTCTATAAATAGAAAGAAGTATATTTTATATGGTTTTAGAGAGAAATACACAGAGCTGCCTTTATTTTTCTTTTCAACTCAAGCAAGCTCCAGCAGTTCCGTTACTGACTCTGAACCTAGATGTTATTTTCAAAAGACCTAACACACATTCTAATTAGAAATTAAGTTATTTCTGTGTATTTTTGAAAATCCCTGGCAAAATCCTCCTTGGTTTTCAAGAAAGTCTGCACTGTGCAAGAATTCTATAGTTTGGCCATGAAACTTGCTCTTGCTTGGAGATCCCTGCAGTTTGAAGAATACCCATTAAGATGACTTCTTTTCTCCCTCTTCAGCAAAAAGGTTTCTAATGCCTTTACATTCCCTACACTTGTATTCTCTAGTGTTCCCACTGGAAATTAGAAATGAGCTAAGGGGAAGGGGTGGAGAAGGTAATACTGCCATACACATTGCAGCTGGGCACCAGTCATTTGACTGACTTACCAACCTCATTTTCATTAGATCTTAGCTGTCATTCATTCTGATTATATCCACAGAGAGCAGAAAGCTTTTTCTGTATCACTATAAATGAAGGTCAAAAATCTAAAAGGGTAACACAGGAAAGTTCTCCTCCCCTTCCTATTACTGTGACACATTTCAACCAAATCACCAAATTCATATTTGCAAGTAACTATCTTTTTAGTCTAAAAAATAAGGAATAGCCAGAGTTCTCCAGATGGCTGGGTGTCTGTGACTATATGACTGACAGAGATGGATCCCACCTCACACAGTGGAAGTACTTCATACCTGCTCTGCATTGAGGCAATATTCATGGTGTAAGCTGAAGCTATTCCCCATCTGGGCCAGCCACTTGAAGATCGGAGAGCTCTGATATAATAAAATGAACTAGGGTCTTCAAATTATACCAGCTTCTAATCTTATTTGTCCAAGACCCACCAGGGCTCAAAGCAATACCCTTGCACAAGAGGGGTAAAAACTCACAGCTTCAAAGCAGTTGGTCTGTGTGTGAACCTTCATGTGAGTTTACTTTTTTGGCACACATGGCCGGTAAGATTTAAAGCCATAGCCCTTGAAAGATTCAACATCACAAATAGTGCATAAAAATGTATCTTCAGCTAATGACTATTGTTTTCTCTAACTGGTCATACTATCTTGTGTTTAAACACCAAGTGACCTTGGCCTCTCTGAGAATGGTGCTATGTTAAAGACTAAATTTCCACATCATTTCCTTTCTCCTCGATGTGTAAAGCAGATGAGTTTATATAATGCTTACTCCTGACAGAAGCTCTCTGCAGTCAGACGAAGGGCAAAGCAACACAGCAGCCTGTGTTGATCCTACACCTCTGTAATGCAATGAAATACGGCCTGCTCTCCTCTCCCTCAAGTACATTCCTGTGTTACCGGACCACAGCAACCGAAACTTCCAAGGGTTACATCGAAACCCTGTGATCTCTTTCCCCCACCTTTGATAGCCATCTGCTATACACAGGCAAGTAAGTTTCAGTTGTCTTTGAAACCAACTATTTATAAACTTCTGTTATGTACTCCTGTCACGATCCGCTGTTAATACAGGCGGGAGTCTCCTAGAATATGTAACACATACTTACGATTTTCTGCAATGACATGGATATGGAAGGCAACAAATTGTCCCCACTCCTTTGATTAGAAGGGCTTATACACTGCATGTACATCTGAGTTCTATGCTCATGTACTGTAGTTTTACATCTTGCCGTTGCAATTTCTTCCTTCTTACAAACAGTCTACAAAAATGGCTTAAAAACCAGTAAAAAGCAACAAACTTTGCTAGTTCAAATCATTGTTCTGTCACCAGTGAGTCAAGCCCCCTGGATTTAAATTTAGCTTCAGACACAGCCTATAGCCCTGAACTTTACAATTCTTCTCCCCCACTGGCATGAATTTTCCTTTTCCTTCTTGTTGTTTGGGGCAGGAAACACCAAGACTGACGATATAATCTCCACAGGTGCAGGCCACTGTGTTTCTGGAAGCACCACTGAAGAGCCAGATCTCTGCCAGTGCCTGTTCTCCCACTGCCAGGCCAGGCCCAAGCTCGCAGGGAATACAGAGAATCTGAATGGTCTGCCATGCAGAAAGCAGTCAAGCTGAGACAAGAAATTCCTTTTCTTTGATCTCGTTCAGTCATAACTTTACAAACTGTCTTCCAACCAATTAACCTACTCCTGGGAAACGAGTTTAATTGTATGTTGATGATATACCATCACAGATGCCATTTTTAAGGTTTTAGGCACCCTAGGATGTATCCAAGTGGACAGTGCTAATTGTGAAACTATAGCTGGGAGGCTAATAAGGGCCTGAGTGAGGGAAATGAGCATTTATTTCACTTCACTTGAGCCACATCCTGTGCCAGCAACTTCACAGCGTTTCCATGGTCCTGGACTGCCTTGGACACTGTGAGTCTCACTCCCTTGGCCAGAAACTGCGGCAGGAACGTGGGAGGCAGGGTACTGCAGCAGTATTTCTGGCACAGGCTCTGTTATTCAGTGAAGCTCACATGGGTTTTGTTTTCTAGAGTGTGCGGACGCTGAGGCAGGATCCTGCCCCATTCTGACAGCGCTGCTACCCAGCGTCCCTCGGCGAGCACACCTGCCTGCCTACTCGACAGGCAGCGACGAGCAGCTCGTTCGCCCCGCTAGGTTTAAGAGATTTGCGGGCCTCGAAGATACAGAATTACGGGCAGCAGGTTCCTTCGGAACGGCAAGTCCGCACCGCTGCCAACACCTAATGCAGCGTGCGGGCTGCATTCCATAAAATGGCTTCAGGCTCAGGCCCTGGAAAAGCGAGCTGGGGGCTGCGGCCACCGCCGCGGGGTCCCGTCCCGCCCCGTCCCGCCCAGCTCTACGCTGCCTGGCACGGATTTCTAGCTGCTCTGGGGCCACGTTTGCAGGCACGGGGAATACGGCGGCCCTGACTCCATCTGCCCCTCTAATGCCATGAAAGCATCTTTGAGGGAGCACGGAAGAGGAGGGGAAGGAAATGGGACACGTTCGCTTTTCCCAAGCCAGGCCATCCGACAGCCGCACAGCTCCTTATTTAAGGGGCG
>VWZS01005048.1:230031-423974 GCA_013397075.1 Rhabdornis inornatus
CCCCCCCGCCGGCCCTGCCGCCCCGGCCGTGCCCCGCCGCCGCCGGCTTCTTCGCTGGCGGCTCCTCGGCGCCGCCGGGCTGCGCGCCCTTCTCGTTGGTGGTGGGCGGGCTACCCCCCTTAGCGCCCCGGTGCTTGGCGGCCGACATGGCGGGGCGCCGCCGCCGCCGTACGCAGAGCGGGAGCAGCGGGAGCGGACGAGAGAGAGAGAGGGAGGGAGGATGGAGGGAAGGCGGAGGCGCCGGCCCGGGCCGCGCCACGCTCCCCGCCCCGCCCCGGGAGCCGCCACGCACACGGGGATGGGCTCCGTCCCTGCCGGGGGGCAGACGTGGCGCACAGGGCCCAGCCCCATCCCCAGGGGAGCTATGGGACCGGGAAGCGGCGAGCGGGGCGGAGAGGAAGCCCTGGCTCAGCCCCGTGATAACAGACGCTCTCTGGACCCGGTGTGGGGGTGTCGGAGCGGGGAGCGCTCTCCACCCTCGCAGCCTCCGGCGGCGGGTGTCCCCCAACCCAGACCGGTCCTTCTGCCAGTTTCTGGCTCCGCGCGTAGTTTTGGTGGCAGAACGCGGCGGGATTCTGCCTCACGCAACTTCTGTTTTGCTTGGTTGTGATTTTGGCTGGAATAACTGCAGCAAGCTCCGGAATGACTGAGAGAAAGGCATGGAGAGAAAGTTCTTTTCTCCATCTGCAATCCCTTTCCCCAACCCGCTTCTAGTGCCCGCAGAGCCGAGACTTGGCATCGGGCTGGTCCCTGGGGACCCGACAGCTGCTGCCCTGGCTGGCAGGAGCGCTCCAGGCCCCAGACAGGCCCCTCTCAGGGCTTTGTCCGAGACGGAGAGACCGGGAGCTCAGCACTGAGTCTGCCCGCAGAGCCCTTCTGCTCCTAGCGTGCTTCTTTGCCTCCCCATGCAGACACAAACCTGCTGCCTTCATCTTCCCCACGGAGCGGGTCCTAACACAGGACAGGAAAGGAAAGGCTGAGCAGGCCTTCCCCTGTGCCGCGGGCTCCAGCTGGAGCTTGAGGCACTGAATGTATCTGTTTCACTATTTGATTAGAGCAAGAAATTAAACCAAGTTTTGTCTTGGAAGACGTTTTCTTTTCTTGGTCTTTCCTTTGATTACAGTATATTCTTCCTTTACATATATATATACATAAAAAATAAATTTTATGTTGAGTATTATGGAGAAATAGTGACTCATAATGTCAGCCTGATGTCAGCCTGTCAAATACAGTTCCACCTCTGCCAAAGCTTAAGATGAACTGAACTGTTTAGTCTATACATGATGTTCTAGTAACTACTAGAATGAGTGATAAGAGGAGAATTTATAGTGAATTGTCTCAGGCATTTTGTTAGCACAATTCTGTCAAATGCACAGACCTGAGGGGGTGTTGGAGTGACTGCAGGTTATGGGCACCACAACAGAACTTACTGCCCTGACCCTAACAAGTAACAGAGAGCTTGCATGGGATCAGGAGGTTGTCTGAAATATATCCCAGAGGTGGCTGAAGCTGGTATGAGGGGGCTTGCACTAAAGCAGGTGAGGAACCCTCAGTATAATCTGTCTTCCTCAATACAAGGAAGTAGAGATCTTGAGAGTAGAAATCTTCAGCAGCAAACAAATCACCCTGGGAAAGCTACAACAGCAGTTTCCACCATGAACATCTAACCACAGCCTTAGTTGTCTCACACTTTACGAGAAGGGGATATCAGATTTCTACTTAGGAAGGGCCTAGAAAGGCTAGGATTTGTAGCAGTACCATAAGACCCAGGATTTTAACTCTGAAGCTGTTTATTTCAGAGTTTACTATAAGAACTGAGGCCATATGGACTTCACCAGAGAGAATCACCAAGAGGATCATCAGTGTTACGTATCGAGGGATGTAAATCTGTTTCAGGCAGCATAGATAACTGTCACTATTTCTCCTTGTCTTGCTTGGTAGTGACAAGGAAAATGTTAGCAATATACTACCTAAAGATTTTTCTCACCATGGAACCAATTCAAGCTATTTCTGACCAAGAGTACCATTCTACAAACAGCTTTTTGTTGTATTTGACACTGTGGGTCAAACTCTATTTCCTTTATACAGAAAGACCAATTACTAGTGCATTAGGAATTTGCTGAGGTGGTAAAGTTGCTAGACACTGCAGACTGGTGTGGTTGGGGAAGCTACTGATGTACCATTTTCTCTCAGAAGTGTCAATATTCTGCTTTGCCTTTGTGTGAATTTGAAGACAAATACTTCAGTGCGGAGAAGTAGCAAACTTGTTTGCCTCTCACAAGACTTATTTCTCCTTGGAATACAGGAAACTCCACAGAAGAACAAGCTGAGAAAGCATCCTTACACCTGCCTTGTAGTCTTTCTGTCTTGACCTTGAGCCTATTATCAAATCTGGGCCTGATGATCTCAGTCAACCCAGAGTCTTAACATCCATCTGTTAGCACTAAAGCCAGTCTGCCTGGCTTAGTTATTAGGATTAGGGAAAAATGTCTTGTGACTTTAAGTTATGTTCTCAATTTAGTTGTCATGGGCCCTGGCATAAGCTATAGCATGTCTTGCCCTTTCCCTCTCCTCCCACACTAACCATGATTTAGCCACATACTGGGACATTTCTGACCCATGGGGCCAAATGCAGCTGCACATCTTATCCACTCAATAGCTGCCTTGCTGTGTGCTGGATAAAGCAGAGCATTAATTGTAGGCTTTACTGTCTTTACCAGTTTTGCTAGTAACAGTAAGGAAGGTTACAAGCCAACTTAATGCAAAGAGTGAGCACAAACTAGTCCTTCATTTTAATTAACAAATTTCATTACAAGTGCTTCTTTAGTGAAAGGCCAAAAGTTAAAGTCTACTTGAGACACTAGTCAAAATTCCAAATGTGTACCTTTGTTGTGGTTTAACTCCATCCAGGAAATAAGCACCACAGTTGCTCTCTCTCACCCCCACCTGTCCCCAGTGCGATGAGGGAGAGAATCAGAAGAGTAAACGTGAGAAAAGTTGTGGGTTGAGATAAAAGCAGTTTAGTAATTGGAAAAAAAAATTAAAGTAATATTAAATTGTAATAAAAATAAATTGCAATAAAAATGAAAATAATGAAGAGGCAAATAAAAGCCAAGAAAGACAAGTGATGCAAATGAAAACAATTTCTCACCAGCAACGGACTGATGGCCAGCCAGTCCCCAAGCTGTGCCCCTGCACCAACCTTCCCGCACTTTTATTGCTGACTATGATGCCATATGGTATGGAACATCCCTTCGATCAGTGGGGTCAGCTGTCCTGGCTGTGTCCACTCCCAATTTCTTGTGCACCTTTCTCCTGGCTGCTGAGAGGCAGAAAAGGCGTTGACTCTGTGTAAGCACCGCTCACCAGTAACTAAAGCATCCCTGTGTTATCAACACTGTTTTCAGAACAACTCCAAAACACAGCCCCTTGCTACCTACTAGGAAGAAAATTAACTCTATCCCAGCCAAATCCAGGACATACATGCATGTATGTATATATAAGACACAAGGACATTGATCTTGTTAATTGAGCAGAACAAATTCAAAGGCTGTGCAATTATTTTTCTGGCTGACATTGGGGACACCAGAAAATGAGAAATGAGCAGCAT
The DNA here is from genome assembly GCA_013397075.1 of Rhabdornis inornatus. Taxonomy (NCBI): domain Eukaryota; kingdom Metazoa; phylum Chordata; class Aves; order Passeriformes; family Rhabdornithidae; genus Rhabdornis; species Rhabdornis inornatus. The sequence goes on from VWZS01005048.1 coordinate 233,642, forward strand.
TTCTCTGGAGAAAATCTCTCCAGTAGGTAATCTACTTTAAGATCCATATAGTGGCCTATAGCTTCAGTGCCTCTGGATCAGGAAAGAATTGAAACCAAAAAGAAGGGGAAGTGCTGCGTACTGCAGTGTTTAACTTTTTCTTGGCTTTTGGACCAGAATCTCAAAGCATGTCCTTGGTGCCTTGGTGTACATTTCTGATATGGTAGATAGATAGACAGAGACAGACAGATAGATAGAACGAGCTGTGCACTTAAGAATGGGCTCCAAAACAGCTGGTGTGCTTGTGAGAAAAGGACACTGCTATTGCTAAAAAAAAAAAAAAAATGTTTTAATGCCATTCCTTTCTGGAATCCCATCTCTTATTCCATGATTTAGGTGGCATCGCTGAGATACTTTTTCCCCTGAAGTTATCTTTCATACCAGTAATTAGAAGCTACTTCACTTGGTGAGGCTGACCCCTGTCTCTCCCTGTGCAAGCTAGGCCACTGAGCAGCACAGGTTTCCACAAATGCCAGACCACAGAAACACAAAATGGACCCTGAATCAGTGACCCTGGTGTTTTTGCAAGTACTCTTTGTGCAGTTTTAGCTGGTTAATTAATAAAAGGTGTCAGCAGCCATCACAGCAAAAATTCATGTTTTCCCCATATTTCAGATGGTGTCTATGCAAAAATGGATATAAAAACTAATATTAAATTATGTTCTTGGAAATCGTAACAGTTCTGTACAAAGCAGCCCATCTGTATACCATCACAGTCTTCTCCAAAGCCCTTTTGAGCCTCTTTCAGACTTGTCATTGCCATGTGACACATACAAAGTGGGGCAAAGTAGTGCAAATACAGTTATTTAAAACATTGTCTTCTTTATAGAAGCTATCGGATTAGGCTGTTGGACTTAATCCCATTTAATGTCTCTGAAGGCCGGGCTGACAGTTGCTCTGCATCGCTGTGAGCAAGCACTCCCTCTCCAGCCAGGCACTTGGCACTTGCGTAGCCAAACTCCATTCCCTGCTTCGAGCCTTTGATTTTATAGCAGAGATTAATGGGATATATAGTGGGCTTTGGTCTACCCAAATACAACACCTATTCCGTGCAGTTCACCACGTGTGTGAAAGGTTATCTGCAGGAAAGGGAGCTCTGTCTTCATGACGGGCAAGGCTGCGTTAGTGAGCCCTTGCCTCAGAGACGACTGCCGGTGTTTTGCCCTCCGTGCTTCCTGGTGGGTGAGGCAGTGGTGGCACGTAGCTCCTGTGACAGGAAGAGGTGATGACCCTGTGAAGTATTGCTGGCCCCGTGGGTGCGCAAAGCTGCCTGTGCATGAAGTCAATACAGCAATAAGCAAAGCGTTTATAATGATAGTGCTGCACTGCCCTATGTTGCGTTCCTCAGTGGGCGCTCACCGGGCCTCCAGACACCACAGCCATGAGCAAGACGGGTGACTAAATTCAGCATGGTGCCGAGCGGCTCTCCTGAAGCTGCGGTGGTAGGGGTGGCAGTGGGGGACCAAGATGGAGTGGAGGAGCGCCTCACTGCCCATCACTACTCATCGACAGAGTAAGGAAGAGGGCAGGAACATAGTTAAAGCTCCCTTTGCAGCGCAGTGCACAAAAGCGGCCACACACGGCCTGAGGCTCTGCCCCGTCCCAGGCAGAGCATACCCCTTTTCCCCCACGCTCGGGTTCCCCGGGGTCGATGCTCCCCTCCCTGAGGCGGCCCGGGGGCGGGGCGGGGGCGGCGCCGGCCCGGACGAACGGGACCCTTCCGTAAACACCGCCCGGCCCGTCCCCCGGCCTACCCCCCGCACGCCGGCACGGACCATTGCCAGCGCGGGGGAGTCCGCCGAAACGTCTTCCTGTGTCGCCTCATATTTCTCCACGCTTACTGCCCGGTCGCAGGCAGAATGAGGAGATGCGGGCAGTTGCTACGGGCATAAGCGGAGGCTGGCCCAAGCGCCTCGGACAGTTCGCCGCTGGCAGGCAGGAAAAGATGACATACCTCCCCCCTTCCACCGTCAGAGATGGACGTGCCCGAGGAAGACACTAATAGTCCGGGCTGGGTTTTTAAATCTGAGGGGGGGTTGTGTGCGGCTCCGGCGAGCGCCGCGCAGGACGGCGAGGGGCAGCGGTGAGTGACCGGCTGGGGACAGCGGGGCTAGGGCAGGGCTGCGCCCGCCGGCCGGCAGAGCTGACACGCGGCGGGGTGTCCGGGCACGCTGGGCGATGAGCCGCGGGGTGAGTCCAGGTCAGCGCTGGCTCGAGGGCTGCCACCCTCCTGTGCGGTGTGGGTGGCAGGGAGGTGGTGGACTGGCCCGTCGCTCTGCTGCCCCGGTGGGGTCCCACTGCAGCAGGTGGGTTTTGCAGTTCCTGCGCTGGGTCTGTAGTTCTCCCCTTTCCCCGTGTCTCCTGGGCTTCCGCCATCGGGTAGTGTCTGCCGGGCTAATCCGTCCCGACGGCCGCAGCCGCAGGGTTCCCCCTGCAGCCCCGGTCAGCAGGGCAGGGGCACCTCGGGACCTCCCGGGGCATGGGGGCCGGGGTGCTTAGGGGCGGGTGCCCGGGCTCGCCTTCTCTGGGGCTGACAGGGAGCGTTCCCTCCTCACTTCTCCCCCGGATTCCCTCCCCCCGGGCACGTCCTTGGAAACGCTGTTTGTTTTGGTCGGCGTGTGCCAAACTCCTGCCTTTGCTAACTGTTAAAAACATGGGGCTGGGGGAGGAGACAGGCAGCGATACAGATGGAGGAAGAGGAGGAGCCGGCGGCTCCCCTCCGTGTCGCTCCCCCCGCGGGGGAGGGGAGCGGGCAGGGCGTCCCCGGGCTCCTCTCGGGGGCCGCGGCCCCGCGTCCCGTCACCGACCTGTGCCGGCGGAGGTCACTCCCGCGGGCAGCGCTCGGGCACTCGGCCGCATCTCCCTCTCGCCGATACAGCTTTTTAAGCCTTCACGAAGAGCAGTGTCCCTTCAAGGGGAAGAGCTGTGAAACTAGAAAGCTAAAGGGGAGAAATTTCGGCTGTAAGCTGTGAAAAATGAGGCAGGAGGAAATGCAAGTAACTCTTAACAAAGGCTCTTTTCTGTTCTCCTGTCGTGAGTGCTGACAGAGGTGGAGTCGGTGAAAGAGAAACTCGAGACCAAATGAGATTGAGTCGGTGCCAGCTTGAAGATAGTAAGAATGTGAGCCTAGCAGAATAAACAAAGTTAAGACCTTCATAGTGGTAAAACTAGACCGAGCACTCATAAGGCTCTGTGTCCATGTACACTTCCTTTGAACAAAGCAGGGCTGTGGAAAACTTTTCCTTGAAGATGGTATCTGAAGAAAAAACACAAAAAAAGTGTGAATCTTTCTCCCTCCTCCCCCCAGGTGCTTCTTAAAATAACTTCTAAAGCAAACCTTCAGGAATAAAGTGTGTTTGTGTCTTCTAAAACTAACCTGATCTTGCAGTCTTGATAAGTTCTAAATGAAGAATCAAGTTGGGTGATGCAGTAATCAATTAAGAGCAAGATGCCTTTAAGCATCTACAGTTTTGTGTTCGTTTTCTTTTTACTGAAAAATCCCCGCCTGTCTAAATAGCAGAAATGTGAGAATTTGTTTCTTCATTATTAAATTAGCTACAATCTTGGGGTTGGTACATGTAGAAGATACTTTTAGCTTGGTCTCCCAAAGAGTTTATCCTTAAAAAACCCTACGGGATGGTACTGATTGAAAGAAAGCAAATGGTGTAATGGAGCTCACTGTGTAGTCTAATATAAATGTAAATGTGGATAGTCTTTAATGCAGCAGAGTAAAGCAGGTTGTGACCTCAGGCTGACCCTTTAACAGAACAGGTGGGATATTAATATGTGTATTAAGAGTGGCCTAATATATAATAATCAATGAGTAAATAAAAAATGACAAGATGGTATTGTTTATCCAAGATGGTGAGTTACAAAGAGGCCTTGCAAGGCTGAAGGGCTTTTTGAAATATTTTTATGTGACCATTATACTAATTTAAACTTAAAGTTCTAAATGAACTTGGCCATTAGTTGTTAATGAGAACTTCTGTGCTGCCTACAAAAATGTAAGGAAAATCAGCTCTTCCAGTGTATGCCATAAAGCAAAGACTAAGTGATTCAGTTGTCTATTGTTGTAACTAATTAGAAATGCCTTTTTTGGTTTGCACTTACCTTTCATATTCTCAATGACTGTATTTTTGCCTAAGTGTTTTAGATGGCCCCTGCAGGTTCTGGTTGTATATTCATATATGTTTAGTTTGCTTTATCTTTTAAACTTAAAATTTAGCAATAATATTCTGAATCTGCAGAGTACACCCATTCTTGCTTCCCACTGTGTTTGAAGCATTCTACTAGGAAATGTATTTAGTGTGGCAAAAGATTGCAATGTTTTTTTGTGAGTCATCTCCTGTTGCAGTGTTGAAACTTCTTACTTAAATTAAGCCTTCTGAAGCACTCTACTGACAGCTCTGCTTTCTGTACGTGTGCATGTATTGTAGGAGCAGGTTATGGTCTTGATACATCAAAATGCCATGGGCCTCTTTGAAATGCAACTATTTGTTGCCAAAAGATCTTTTGCTGGGACTAGTGCTTAAGGACTTAATGTATATAAACTTTTAATTCTACCTTAACCACTTGATCTTGGAAATCAAGATGGGGTGGAAAATGGCAGTGCCAACTCACCTTCAGGTTGATCTAGTGCTTCTTTCAGAAGCGCCTTGCAAAGCTGAATATTTATTAACATTGTCATACCCAGCGGTAAGGGGAAGTTCATGAAATGATGATTGGTAAGTTGTGTGAGCGTATTTGGGGTTTTAATGGTCATTTACCTTCTTCCATGTTCTTAACCCCTGAACTGAAGCAGTAGACACACCGTGAGGTGCTCATACTCTGCAAGCGATTTGCAAGGCTTTGGGCTGCTACGCTGCAAACAACGTTAAACAAATCTTTTGATGGACCACATGCTTCAACATTAATCTTTTGGAGGTTAGTTATTTGTATGGAAATAAAGGGGTGTTGTGCAGGATTAAAGCCTGGAAATACAGTGTTCTTATACTGATAAAAAAAAATTTAGTTGGAGGGTAATAAAAACTTTGCAGACTCTGTACAGTGTTACTGTATATTAGTGAGCAATTCAAAATGAAGAACCTCAAGTATGTTCTACAACTAGTTTGTCACAACTAGTTTCTGGTCAGCACTAACTTTGAGATCTGTAACACAGATTTTAATTGAAGAAATAATTTGTTTCTTCTCTAGCATTAACTAGTGACCGATTTCTAATTGTAACTTAAATACGATTTCCAAGCCAAAATATCTCTGGATTTTGTGTTTTTTAGGTTCTCTTGCAACTCTGTCTTGTTTAGCCAATAGTGTTTTAAATATTTGCTTGTTGGAAATTATAAAGTTGCTGTTATGATAAGAGTTATGATGCTTAGGATCACAGGTAATGCTGCAAGTTCTGTATGCATGACCTCTGTGTTCTTGTCAAGTGTCTCTTACTGGCTTCTCCAGTACAGTGATAAACTGTTAGCTGTGTTCTTGCTAATATGGCCAATGCTTTTCACAAAAAACCCCAGCATAAAGTATGGCATAAATAAGGCGTTCAAGTGCATCCTCTTTCCTCTTGGGAGAGGAGGAAGAGTAAACATACACTTAAGAAATGTTAATCATCTCAATTAACAGGGGAGTGCTCATCAAGTTATAAAGGCCTATACAGGATGAGTTGGTACCCAAAAAATCAAATTCTTTAAGCTGTAACTAGGTGCCAACATAAGGAAATCTTCCTTTTCACTACCTCTGGTCTATCCCAGGACCCCACAATATGTTGATTCACATAAGTACAGACAAAGATCATCCTTTTGTTGCCAGAAGTGTCTTTTTTCTAAGTTCAGCAGTTGCAAAGTATGATATTCCCTGCGTACTGAAGTTGATGTGGTTTAATAATAAATGAAGTAATATATTAGTTAAATTTGCTGATGGAGATCATTGCTGGCTATGTCTCTTCATATGGCCACTTCATGGCCCTAGTCAGAGATGGACAGCTACTTCTGGTATCTGGGCCAAATTCCTTTGGTAGTAATTACAGCTGACTTCCAGCTTCTCATTTTAATATTATTATGAACATATTTTTCACTTCCTGTCATGCAGTTAATCATCTGTATGACACTGTGCAGCTGTCCACATTTTCTACAATTGCAGATTATCTGCCTGGGAGACAGTTTCTTTACATAGACAGAAACACTATTAAGCACAGCACTTCTCAGTGGAGGTTGTTGTCTGTGCTAAACAGAATGTTAGACTCAGAGTTGCCATTCGACTTAAACCAGAAAACCTATCCACATCCACCTTCACCCCTAGGAGGAGTGATTTTTGTGCAGCTGTTGATCTGATTCTGAGCGCAGACCCACCTAAAGAAGCAGGCCAGACTTTCAGCTACACCCTGTCAGAAATGTAATATTCTGAATTACTTGCCTGTTCTTCCTTTGCAACTTCTGTGTTTGCTTCACAGTCGTTAGGCTCAGTGCAGCCTGTTTGTGGAAGGAAACTCATTGCTAAACACCACTTCTTCTTGAAGTCAGGTGGGGCATGGTAACATCATGAGATGCCTTTATGGGCATTGAAAAATACCAAAATTCTTGCAACAAGCAGCTTCAGGGGTACCTGTGGGTTGCTTTCATTTTTTAAGTATAACAAATTTAGGGACTGTGTATAACATAACCATCAAGGTATGAAACAGCTGAAGGTGCAAAGCTTTCTTACAGAACAGTTATAGTTTGTTGATAACTATATGATTCTGCATGTCAAGCCAGATCCTTACCTTTGCTTTTCCTGTTTAGGAAAGGCAGCTTCTTGATCTTCATTCACAATATAATGATCAGTAGCTGACTTTTGAGAAACAAACAAAAGTAAGTGCTGGTTTTATGGAAATTGTATTTGTCTTTCCAGGTCTTGTTTACTGTGTAAACAAGGCGAAGGGAATCAGAATGCCTCTCAATGATGAGCAGAACAGTGACTCAGATTCTTCACGCCTCTCGGAAAGCACAGCTTCTTCCAGTGACTCGGAATGTTCCAGGCAGAGCTTTAACAGTGATTCTTCAAGCAAACCCAGCTCCCCAGCGTGTAAGCCTATTTCAGCCTTACCTGCATTGTGCATGGACCAATAAGGCTAACTTACCTTGTTTCTCTTCACTGTCGTGGGTAGAACCTGGGATTCTGAATCTGTTTAAGAGTATAAAAAGAGAGGCATGGCTTTCTCTCTGCTGTGAAGCAGTGCATCTCCTGTGTGTGGAACACCAGCAGCAGCTGTATCCATGGGGGTCTCCCTGTGCACTCCTTCCCTTCAGAAAGTGTAAGAAAAAGTGTGTCACCATTGTCTTCCTAACCTTGACATTGGTAGCAGCCAGCTCTAACAGATACGCCTTTGTGCAGAGGGTGGGTTTCTTCTATTTGATCCTTGCACTTAAAAATTAATTCTGTAACTTACAGATTTGTAATACTATATCAAGTTACATGTAATTAATCTTAAATTAATATTTTTCTTCAATAAATACTAGAATCAAACAGAAAACACACATTTGCACAAGGAAGATAACTTGAGTAATGGTAAATAAAACCTTGGTTGAGATGTGGTTCATGTATGTCTGTAAGCATTTGCAGACCATGCTTACTTCTTATATCTCTGTAAATGAAGTCTTATATTAAAACAAGCTTGTTTGTGGAGCTGCAGTTGGTGGCTGGCTCTTTGTCTTTCTTTGTTACCAGTCTTCAAAATTAGAAGTTGAGGATTTAGAAACTTGGGACATTTGCTCTTGTTTTCCAGTATAGAGTTTGTTTTGTCATTGCTGCTAACTCCTAAAAAAATGAGTATAACTTATATTCCACAGCAGATGAAAGGTCTGCTGCTCTTAGGTGGAGGGGTACGCAAGTCAGTAACTTCAGAACCTTTTCAACAGGCAATATAACCATCATGTGCTTGGAATTATAGTGGACATCTGATATCTCTTATTGCCCATGCTTTTGGTTGGGTGGCTTTGACAGAATAATTAGTAGGAGATCTGTGGAATGCAAGATCCTATTTTAAAAGCAAAAAAGATGTCTTACTTCAGATGCAGAAATGGGAAAATGCTCCTCAAAATGTTTTGAGGCTTATGTGGTATTTCCCCGCAAACACACACACCCCTGATAAGCTGGGAGTTTCCTGAGTTAGTGTTTTAGGGAGATATAAAGACTTGGTAATCTTGGGTTGCTTCTTCCAGAGTACTGGAGTCCAATTAGCAAGAAGTAAAATTTCTAGGTTTTAGTATATTCAATTGCACTTATCAGCTGTAGATATTTGGCTTGAATTGATCTTGTTTGTTCCAGCAGCAAGCCCTCCCAAGGTTATCACATTTGATGAACTGATGGCAGCTACAAGAAATCTGTCAAACTGGACTTTAGCTCATGAAATTGCTGTAAATGCAGATTTTTGCATAAAACATGAAGATTACCCACGAAACAGGTAAGAGCCTGAATTTTGCAAAGAGCAGTGCTGGTGTTGGAAAGAGAGGAGAAATGAATGGAGCGGTCTAGACTGTGTTATATGATCCACCACCCAAGAAAGATGTGGTTGCAGGGCATAATATCTGGGGAGGTGTATTTCCCAACAAGTGATCAATCTCATCTAAAACAGTTTCAAGGATGAAAGCTAGTTGAGAGTCTTCTCCATATCTAATTGATTTACTCCACAGCTTTGCAGGCACAGTGAAACAAATTGTACACAAGGCATTTTGGGATCATTTGGAATCAGAACTGAATGAAGATCCTCCAGAATACGAACATGCTATCAAGCTCTTTGAGGAAATTAAGGAGGTAATGTTCTTCCTTCTCTGTATTGTTCTGTCAGCTTAGCTGTAAGAGTCCCTTAGTTTGCTGAGGGGTCTCCTTAACTTAGTTGAGCTGACACCTTCTAGTTCTTCCTTTTATAATATAAAGCCATGATTATTCAGAGCTGAAAATAATGTCTATTTGTAGTATATTTATATTAACCAGGAGTATGGCCACAAACAAACAGTGGCATGTTCACTCAACTTTCACTGCGCAGTGATCAGTTGAAAGTCATGTCTTTTCCCAAAACTTCACATCTCTACTAGCCTGTTCCAGAGCCATACTATGAGCTTAGGGCATGAACAGTAGTATAAACATGACTGCACCTGCCCACGTAGACTTCATTGTTTGATTATCACACAGGTGAGCATACAGACCTTCAATCCTGGCACAATGCTAAGTCTTTCAGAATTTTAAGTTAGTAAATGTTTGTTTTACAGGGTAACCTCCCAGCTTTTGAACTAGTCTAGTTGTTGACTAGCTTTTTGTTTTATTAGCTTTGAGCATTTTTGCAGAGCTGTACTGGTGTTTTTTTTTCCCAAACAATCCTTTTTTCCCCCGCTGCCTTTGATAATGTTCAGTCTTAAAATGTCTGGTTATAATCTCTCAGCTATATATACCTACATGAATATTAAAATTTCACTCAAGTGTGTTTACTAAGTGGTTTGGTTTTTATTGATAAGCTTTTCCTCTTTTTTCTCCCCCTCTAATTTAGATTCTTCTTTCCTTCCTGACTCCTGGAGCAAACAGGATTCACAATCAAATTTGTGAAGTTCTAGATACAGATCTTTTAAGACAGCAAGCAGAACACAATGCTGTTGATATTCCTGGGCTAGCTAACTATATCATCAACACTATGGGAAAGTTATGTGCTCCAATAAGAGACAATGACATAAAACAGTTAAAAGCAACTGACAATATTGTAGAGTTACTGAGGTTGGTATTTGAGTGTGGTTTTTGGAGAAAAAAACTCTTCTCTGAAAGGGTAGTAGACAGTGGAAGGTGGGGGGGGCTGGGTAAAGGAAGTCTAAAATTGTGTCAGTTTGCATAACACCTGTTTTCAAACTATAGGAAAACTTCCTGAAGCATTAAAGAGGAAGAGCTCTGACACACAGATTCTACATCTTACTTCGTAGTGAAGTGGGTAGGATACCTAGATGAAACCAGGCAGCTTTGAATATCTAAATTAACAACTCTTGCAATATCTGTTTCAGAAACTTTTTTTTTTGTCTCATTCATTCTTACAAAATGTAAGCAGCACCCTTGTGCTGTTTCTTATTGAAGTGTTAATTGCGTGTTTCTTCTGAAGGCTGAAATTCGGATTTAAAGCTCTTTAGTTAAGATCTTACTGCTTAAACTTGAGTAAAATATTTGCATAACAGGGCAGAAAACAGTAGTCCTTAGGTACACTGAAATATTAAGAGTAAATGGTAGTTGTTCTACTGCCATATAGGGATCGAAGCAACTGGGTCAGAAGGATTGTTTCTCTTAAAGCAATCATGACCAAAAAGTTAAAGTCTGCTAATTTAGGTGGAAATATACCAATTCATGTAGTTTTTGAAAAACTTAACACTTACAAAGCTGTAGCATTTCGTGATGCTATATTAGTCCTGTTCTTTTTAACTTAGACCAAACCTTATATATACTACTCCTTCAAGAATTCCAGATGATAGGTAACATATCTGTTACTCTGAAATGCCAATGAAGGAGTTCACTTCTCACAGAATTGAAATTAAAGTGATAATGTACATGTACTTTGTGGGTGCTAGTGGAAATCTATAGACTAAATTAAACTGTGAAATTTTAAATTCCTCTTTTCAGACAAATATTCCGTGTTTTGGACCTGATGAAAGTGGATATGGCAAATTACACAATTAAAAGCCTTAGACCATACCTCTGGCATAACTTGGTGGACTATGAAAGAACAAAATTCCAGGAAATTCTTGAAGAAACACCAAGTATGTACCATGCTATATTTAATTTAAACTTTTCTTTGAATAGACTATTTAAATACATGCTGTAAAAACTCTGTAAGTTGCAGTTAACTTAGAGGAAAACTTCAGTTTCTTGTCTGTATCTAAGTAATGGGAAAATTTTTTGACAAGGAAGCTATGACTGGATGATTGCTTAACTTGCTGTCAGGTTTGTCTGTCTGTAGTTTGGGGCACTTTCAGACAAACTTATTTGCCAAATTGGTAGGTGGCCAGTGGAAGATGATCAGTATAAGAAAGTGAGAGAATTACCATGTGTGAAGACTAAACTGTCCACTACGTTTAAGTCTTCAGAAGTTGAATTCTCTTACGTATGCAACTCTTTTTTTTTTTCTCAAGGTAGTTCTTATTTTGATGAAGGCATGCAGTAAATCTGTGCTATTTGCAATGCTTAGGTGCCCTGAATCTCACAACAGAATGGATAAAGGAATCAATAGAAGATGAATTGTCATCTATTTCTGATGAGTCTTCATCATCCCCTGGTGCTAATAGTAGTTCAAAACCAATTATTAGTCCTACACTGGTGCTAAACAATGGCTACTTGAAACTGTTACAATGGGACTATTGCAAAACAATTCCGGAGGTAAGAAATATATTTTGGTGTTTTGAGATTATCAACTATATTAAATCATTGGTGTGATATAATAATCCTGCTGTTGATGACAGTAAGTGAATATTCTCTTGCATTCCTTAAATTTCTGCACAGTAAATTTGAAATTTGGAGATTATATTTTAGTCCAGTTTCTGAAATTCAAGATGGGCAAGTCAACAACCAGAAAAGAACAAGGTAAAGGTTGTTCTCCCTCTTTCCAATCCTAGCTCACCAGCTCCACCCTAAGAGCAGTCTTGGCTGTGGTCAAAGGCTGGGCCTTGTATGTGGCAGTACTTGGCTTTCTCTATCTTTAAAAGAACTGACTGTAGCACCCTGTTTTCCTAACAGCAGCAGGAATTGGTGGGATCGCTCTTTGGAACAGAATCAGTAAAAACTTGAGGCCTCTAAAGTAGCTATTTACCTGTTCTCAGTGCATGTAAACTGTTGCTTCAAGACTCGGTGTTCAGTTTTCCCCTCAAATTCCTGATTACTGATCTCTGCAACTTTCCCTAAAGCCAGTATGAAATTTGCCATCAGTCAGGGCTAAAATGTGCATTTCCAGGAGGGCCTTAGCTACATGTAAGGTGTCCTAGCAGAGAATTTCTTAAATACATGGCTCTTGGTGTTCTCCAGTCAGTGGACAGAAGGAAAACCACCTTCTTACCTTTCTGTGAACAGTTTTGAGTAAGAACTACATACAGATATCCTCTGTGGATCTAGTTTGCCATACTATGAAATTGCTACCAACTACAGTTGGTATGTTACAGTTGGATGTTAATGCCCCCATGCTGCTCGGGATGAACTCTTTGTAACCTAAAGTTAACTCCAGCTACATCTTGCTGTGGGGATTACTTATGTTCTTGGTATGATCAGCTGGCTTTTTGCCTGAAGCGGGTTATGTTTCACTTGCAGAACCTGCTCTGGTGGTTGAATTGGTGGTTGTCAACACAGTTGTTCATTATTATCCATCAGTTACAAATCTTGGCATTTTTTCAAAAGATACCCAAATCAAAAAGACTGTTCTGTCTGTAACTTGGTCATTACAATGTTCTGTGGATCCTCTGAGCGTTCCATGTTGTGGGCTGAATTGGTGGTTGCAGATTTGTCAGCAGTGATGAGGAGTGAGGTGCAATGTCCTCAGTTTCCTCATAACTTTTCTTTCCACCAGAGGTTTACTTCTGGTACTTGTTCATAATGCCACTTCATGCTATACTACATATTTAGGGTTTTTCAGTTGCTGTCTCCTCTGGGTTTGTGTATTTGTGATTAAAAATAGTAGTGCTTCATGACTACATCCTAGATCTGTCCTTTTCCTCTCTCTCTCTGTCTTTATTCCTAAATTAGTATTATTGTTTCAATTCTAGACTCTAATAACAGATGAAGTTCGTCTTCAGGAGTTAAGAGAAAAGCTCAATCAATTAAAAGTCATAGCTTGTGTTTCTCTCATAACAAACAACATGGTGGGTGCAGCAATTGTAGATGTGCCTGATTTCGCTGACCAGCTGAAAAGGATCTCTCTTCCTCTTCTTGAAGGCATGAACAAGAAGTAAGGCCTTTTTTTTTGTTTCTTCTTTTTAACTTTTTTTTTGACAGGAAACAACTGGAAACAATTCTAGTGTCATAGCTGGTGCTTGTTATCAACATGAAGATAACAAATTTTAATCATTTATATATTCCCTGTATGATACAAGGCCACTATATGTTAGACACATTTTTTTCAAAGGTAGATTTTAATGAAATCTTAGTCTTGATGTTAATGTACGGATTCTGGAACCTAGTAGTAAATTTCATTCATACACTTTTAATACTGGAGAGACTGACAATATATTCACTAGATCCTCTTGGGAGTTGCTTCAGATTTGTTGTACATAGTTCAAGTTACTTGGCTGCCTATTTCTTCGGCTGCTTTTACTACAAGTAAGTCTGATGTATGTGACTGTCTTTTAAAAGAGTTTTCCACTGTTTTGTCTCATGAAATGCTATGCGTGTGGCCCAGAAAAACACCTAGGCACAAGGGTAACGTGAACTGGTGTCACAGCTGCACACTTGAAATTACTTTTCCCATTTGAATCACAACTAGGTCCTTATTTTATCTTCCACATAGAGATTTTCCTATATATGTAAATTTACATAAATCTGCAGCAAAAAATGAAAACTTCTCAAAATTCTCATTGCGGAGACCAGCTTTAAAATAAAAGGGAAAGGATACAAGTGAGGGCACTTTACAACCTATGCTACAGAAATTGCAGAATTTAATGCTTTTCTGTTTCTTCCAGAAGTTTTGACTTGAAGGAGGCTCTGAATGCTGTTGGCATCCAGATCTGCAGCACAGTGAACAAGTCTCTAAGTGAAAGAGGTCTTCCCACTCTTAGTGAAGAAATGCAGAGTAATTTAATGGGTCAAATCGCTCATATTGTTGAGAAGAATAATCCTGTCTGTTCCTTGATTGGTTAGTAAGATACTGCCTAATGGTCATATAGTATGTGTCTGTTTATAAACTTATTCCAAGCAAGCTTTATCAGCTGTCTGATTAGCTTCTAAAAGCATTTTCTTACTGCAGTAAAGTACTGGCTCAACTAAGACTAAGGAAATGTTTACTTAGAGATGGTGTTCTTGGTATGCTACGGAGCGTGGTTAGTCACAGCTAGAAATAATTGTAAAAGTGCATGTAGAGACAAGCCTAGGCGGCCTAGTATTTTGGAGAAGAATTTAGAAAAATGAGTGTTACTTAGTCTTCTTTCTGTCCATTTTGGGTTTAAACCTAGTGGGTTTGTTTATTTTCGTTTGAGACTACTTCATATTAGTCAATGTGACTTGTTGCGGTAGGTTTATGCTGTGTTCACCTTGCAGTAGCCAAATTTGAGAAGCTTACAGTATTGTTTCTGACCCCAACACAATCTTGGGAAAGAGCTGTTGCTTACATTGTTGGGTTTTTTGCTGTGCTGATGTGCAGGGTGCTTACCAAATCACTATGGCTTCGTGTATGGCTTATGTTTGTTCTGAGCATACTTTGTATTCCATTTCAGACAAACGAATCCAGCTCTTCATGAGAAGCTTGCTCGCTCTTCCGAGTTTTCAGAAGTGTTTGCCTACTGTGCCAGGAGGCCTTTCTGTGATTCAGACAGAGATAGAGTTGCTGGGATCTCAGTATGCAAGCATTGTAAACTTCAATAAAAAAGTGTATGGACCATTCTATGCAAACATCCTTAGAAAACTGCTTTTTCCTGAAGCAGCAATGGAGAAAACGGAAGCAGAAACATCTAGCAGTTAAAAAATGTACCCTTTTTTAATCTTCCGAGACAGTGGGGAAGTCACATCTCTAAGAACAGCCTACTCCAGTGACTGTTGATGGGAGAAGGTCTTGTAAAATGTATACAGATAGTTTCTGAAATTCACTGTAAAGAAATTAATGTCAAGGTCATATACATATATTTTAATATAAAAATATTTGTTTAATGGATTGTCATTTATAATAGCCAGTGAATTATTAATTTCCATAGCAAGCATTTATTATGACTTGCAGTGGGAAAGAGCTGGTGATGTACTTACTGTTTTGCCACCATCAAAACAATACTATTTTTCAACTCAAATATATTTACATATAGCAGTGCATATTAGGAAATGACAAAACAACTATAGATAAAATGTACTATGCTTACATTGTGTTTTTGTAGAGTGACATCTCAGACAACAATTATGTTTCTGAAAGTACTTTGAAGAAGAAAGTATAGCATAACTGCTTTAGTAACCAAACCCAGGTTCATACTAGGCCAAGTTCAGGTACTCCTGCAATTACTGGACCCAGAACTTTGCCTCTGTTACATTAAGGAATGCCAGTGTTACAAGCTGTTTGAAGGATAGCATTAGTTACAGAAGCAGCATTCACCACTTCAAGTAGGAATCATTCAGAACTTCTCAACTCTAATTAAGATTAATGATATACCTAAGAAACATCATGTTGGGGGGGTGGAGTAAATTTCTGTATATAGTGTTTATTCAGTGGAGGTCATACAGATCTTTAATACGTGTATGTACTGGTCTTTGATTTTAATGGATGGATATTAAGTATTTTAAAGTTTGATCTTTCTAACCTTGATTCCTGAAAGCACTTAAGACTGACCTTACAGTGTACCACAGAAGAACTACCCTTTTCATGCCCTTATCCAACAGAATGTAAGTTTTTTCACAAGATATTCTTAGGCCTGCAAGCAAGAACCCATGTAATTAGTAATTTTTGAAAATATTTTTAGATTCACTCTTTTACAGAGTGTGTGAGAAATGCTCCCATTTCCCTCAAATTTCTTTGACTGGGCCCCAATACTTACTTAGTTCCCTGTTTAATGCATTGGGAATCTCGCATACAGAAAACGAGTAGAATTGAAATTAAGAAATGTGGAAGTGAACTTCTTTAAGTTTACACAGACTTTGTTTTGCATATTTCAGATTACTGGGATTAGATAGTTCTGGAATACATATTATAGGCGTATTCTTGTCTATGAAATTGAATAATTTACTTGAAAATGATATTTTAATATATTTCCATATAATACTCCTTTTAAGATGTCATATATAGAAAACCTCAGTGTGGTACACGTTAGAGCTCATTTTTAATATTTTATATTACAATCTATTTTTATGAAGAGACAAAGATATCCTGTGAAAGTGTAATGTGTCACAAATTGTTTATGTACATTACTGTGTCTATCATAAAGGTAAAAAAACCCTGGGCATTATTAGCACTGTGGTTTTATAGTCCGTTTCTACAGGAATGTGTACCCTTTACAGCAAAGGAAATTACTTCTATTCAGTTGTTTTTCAGTGACAAAGGACTTTGGTCACATGTACATGTTAAGGAAAACTGTCTTCAAAATGCCTTTTTAGAGAAATTTCTCTAGTGCACTTTTGTTCTATCCCTTGTAAAAACATTGCACAAAATAAAGATGAACACAAGTTTTAAAGGGAACTGTTTCTTGGAAAACCTGAGAGAAAGGAACTCTTGGACTATAATAACTGTGCCACTAGGTAAGCCAGGCTTGCTCAGATGAATGTGAAATTTTGATAGGCAATTCAAAATCATTAAGAGAAGAATACATTTCAAAAGCTGGTAGAGGGAATAAATCTTAGTGATTTGCTACAATTTTAGAAATACCTACATGATTTTGAGCTTCAGCCAAAAGAGAATTGTGTGAACATTTGAAGGTGATTGTTAATATGATTATGAACTTTTAATTGTAATATTTTATATCCATTCTATTGTACAAATAAGTGTCAAACTATAGCTCTTTAATGAGCTGGGGAAGCTGTCATACTAGTTTTTACCAGCAAAAATACTCAAAGTACAGCATTTATTAGGGGGGTTGGTGATTAGGGTGACTTGTAAAGGGCATTTTATAGCATGGCCTGTGTTTTAAGTGATTGTTTAATGTGTTTTAATTTCATGTTTCAAACATGGACATTGCATGTGTTTAATGTCATGTGTTGCATGCTGTTTATGCTACTGTGGCTGAAATGCACTTGCCTCTGCTCAGAAGCTGTCCTTGTGAAACAAGATGCCATTCTGTAGCAGCTTTGTTAAAAAACAAGTCTTTGAGGGTTTGTATGCATTAAATATTGTTTGTGATACCATCAGTGGTGAAAAGTCATTTATACAAACTTTATTAAATGCAACGGCTTGTTAAATGCCAAAGATAAATGACTGCACTAATATTCTGTTGTGACTTCTGTTCTGTTGTAACTTTCTGTTACTTCTCAGGAGCAGCTCCAGTGTAGAGTAGTGACTTTAACCCGGCTGAACAAGTACTATTCAAAACAGTTGCCTGCTTAGATCTGACTACTTGGGTGAAGGATGTATTGGGTTTGCATGGCAGAGTTGGATGGGGAGTGGACTGTAAGGGTGGCTTCTGTGAGAAGCTGCTCCAGGCTTCCCCCTGTGTCCGACAGAGGCCTTGCATGGATTAAAAACACGGATTGCCACGTATTAAACAAACTCTCCACTGACTGTGGGCTTTAGGCAGGAAACCAAATGGACGGCGTCTGAAATGTTACGCCTCTTCAGGGTAAGGCCTTAGTGTCCAGGATGGGTGGAGCCCAGAGTAAGTCCGTGAATGTTACTCATGTGGACCCTGAGCCAGAGCAGACGGGTGTATGTAGTGTTTTTACACTCTGCTTTTAGAACTTACTTACCAATTATTGTATTTATATATATATATATATCTCAAAACCTTACTGCCACAGGAACCTGCTGCGATCACTAATGCTTCTTCTTTCATCTTGAACTGGGGCAGATGAGTTGCTCCCGATCTGACTGCGATTTTTGTGTCTCTGTAGCACCGACCCTTGTAAATAAATTTGTAGGTGATTCAGCTACAGCATTCAATGATAATAATAATTAATAATAAAAACGCTACAAGCTGATGCGTCGGTTTGCTTTACATGCTGGAAACTGCAGGAAGGCCGTTTAAAGCCCAAATCCTCCGTGTCCCTGCTGCTTCCAGGCCCCCCGGCTGCGGGGGATAGTGACCGGCTCGGGGATTCAGGAGGAACCCCCGGGAGGGGCCGGGCTGTACTGCACTGTGAGGGGCTGCAGGGCGCCGAGAGGGCCGGGCTGTAGGACAGCCGGCTGCAGGGCACCGTGAGGGGCGGGCTGTAGGACAGCAGGAGGGCCGGCTGTAGGGCACCGTGAGGGGCGGGCTGTAGGGCAGCAGGAGGGGCGGGTTGTAGGGCAGCAGGAGGGCCGGCTGTAGGGCACCGTGAGGGGCGGGCTGTAGGACAGCAGGAGGGCCGGCTGTAGGGCACCGTGAGGGGCGGGCTGTAGGGCCCTGGCCGTACTCGGCAGGGCCCGGGCTGCGCGGGGCCGGAACCTTCGGGCGGCGCGCCGGAGCGCGGGGGGACGCGCTGTGCTGCAGCGCCGCGGTGCGCGGGTGGCGATGGAGGCGTTGGGTCTGGGCGCGCTCACCCCGGAACAGGCGGCAGCCCCGGTCAACACGGTGGAGGTCAGCGGGGCAAGGGGCAAGCGGCCGGGAGCGCCTCGGCTTCTCCCGGGGCGCGGCCGGGCTGGGTTGGGGTGGATTGGGCTGGGCTGGGGTGGAGGAGTCGCCTGCCGGCGCACACGTGGAGTCCCCCCTGCCCGTGCTGCGCCGCTCGGGGTGTGAGTGCGTGGGGGGCGTTGTTTGGTCCGAGGTGCCCCTCATGAACCTGGGCTCGGCCTGCCGAGGTGCCGTCCTGTCCGCTGTCTCTGCCTGACCTGTGTCCCGCACGCAGTCACGCAGCGGTCTGGGGTGGAATGGACCTTAGCGCTTATGTCCTTCCATCCTTCTGCTATGGCAGGGACACTTCCCGCTGGAAGTTGCCCAGGTTGCCCAGTGCCCCTTCCAGCCCGGCCTTGAAATAGTTACTTAAGATTAAAATCATTGGTCTCATCCCTAGGCCTCAGTTTAACCGCATTACTATTTTACAGATTAAATCCCTTTTTTAAGGCATAACATTTAAATCAACTGCTCTTCAGCTTTCCAGACTGTAAACGATACTGCATATAAACCACAAGTGACCAGTAGTAAAAGCCACACCATACTGCATGTGTCTCTTTTTACTGCATTAGCTTTGCCATTATTAGATGTTAAATTGAGATCACGAGCAGGATTAGTAGATTAACAAACAACAGCAGTGAAGGCTGAAAGCCAAGAGCACTATCAGTATTTCCGTGGATATAAGAAAGCTAACAACTTTCTATAGATCTTTTGGTTATTAATTTTGTAGTATTTAAAAATGGTAATAGATGGAGAAGCATGTGAGGGCTCCTAAATAAAGGGATTTGTCTCCAGCCAAAGATATATGCAAGCTTTTGCACTGCCATGGTGGGAGAAAGTGGGGTTGATGTAAAGAGATGTTCCCTGTGATCATCGAAGATTAGAAATTGGGGAAAGTTTGTGGGAACCTTGATATACTTAGCACTTGTCAGTACTTTTGCTAACTCTTCGTAGGATTTGGGGTCCTGATAAATGTTACAGAAACTTGTGTCTACAAGTGCTGCTTCCAGGGCTGAGGTTCTTGCATGTATTTTGTAAAGTAAAAGTTGTAGGAACTCTTCTGTTTCTGTGAATATAATTTACGGTGTTAACAGAACAAAACCAAAAAATGTTAGTTGATCCTAAATGAGGATATGGTGCTAAGGAATTTTCTAAGAAAAGTATATTTTCACACAAGTTGCTCTTAGGAAAGGCAGTGTGCCATTGCATCCTGAGTAAATACTACACATATGGTTTACTGAGATGATCCAAGTAATTTTTATCCATCTTTATTGGTTTTAGACAGTCTTTTTTTTTTCCTCTAAATGTATCTGATTTTAAATAATGTTACTGTTCAAAATACAACAATAATAATAAAACATCCAGACAAAAAAAGGCTCAGGCATGTTAGATATTTGGCTACTCCTTGGAATGATGTTTTAAACTGTTTTTTGTTTTCAGGAAAAATGGAGACTTCTTCCAGCATTTCTAAAGGTTAGTGCTACACACTCATTTCATGGTGTGAATACTTCATCTCCTTTCTAACTTTACATTCCCTTCTTCTAGCTTTTACTGTTTCCCGGAGTACCTGTTCTCACTCTCCTGTGGATTTTGCCTTTTTTTTTAGTTCCTTGCAGTTATCAATAGACTTGTTCCATGGATCGTTTTCTTGATTAATTTACAGATTATTTTGTGGAGACATCCTCATAGAGGTTTGCATTTTGGTGTGGTTATTCTCAATCCACACTGTATATATGTAATGCTTCCAGATTATTTTCCTGTTTTACTAGCTCTCAGAGACCCTATCCATGCTCTTTATATGACAGCTCTGGTGTAAATTTGGAAATGTAGTGTAGAACCAGAGTGAGCACCCAGCCACTTCCTAGAAGTTAGTCAGTTGAAAGAATTTAGCACTAGTTATCCAAAACTAGTTATAAATGCTTATATCTTAATTTCCACCTTGTGTGATCAACGTTACTGAAGCTGATTTTATTTGCTGCGTGCATGTATTTTTCAGGTGAAAGGGCTGGTGAAGCAGCATATAGACTCATTCAACTATTTCATCAATGTCGAGGTAGGCTTTCCTGGGGAAGGGGGGAGAGTGGCTCTTAGTACTCAGAAAAGGCTGTGGTTCCATTTTGTTCTTTTTCTCCTCCAGATAAAGAAAATCATGAAGGCCAATGAAAAAGTGACAAGTGATGCTGACCCAATGTGGTACCTGAAGTAAGGATGAGATGATTTCCATGTCAGTAGCAGCATGAGTACTATCTCATGAGTTTGTTAGCAGCTATAAAGTGTTTATAAGCACTTGTGTAGGTATAAATCAAGATGGTGTTTTTCCATGACTTATCTCTTACTTTATGCAATGAAAAATGGGAAGATTTAAAGGTTTACTGCACATGCAGGCTAAATTTTAACTAATTCGACCACAACTCAAATACAATGAGTTACTTTGATTAATAATGAGCAGTGATTCTTCCCAACTTGTGTTCATCAAAGTAATTTCATTTTTAAGTGTATGTAAAATTTTGCTTCCTTCAGGTTGCCTGAAAAATATTTGCATCATTGCTTATTTTGAAACTGTATTACAGGTATCTCAATATCTATGTGGGTACTCCAGATGTGGAAGAAAGCTTCAATGTGACACGACCTGTATCACCTCACGAGGTATTAATGTTTCCATCTGTCTTATTGAGCTTTTTTATCTTTGGAGTGTCTTAGATAATAGCTGCATGTAATTTTGAGTACATGCTTGTTGCATTAGGTAGTGCAATGCATTCCACCATCTCTGTAAAAAGAAGCCTCAGAGATTTGAACATCATGGAATAAAACTTTATAATTTTATTTTAATTTTTTTTCTGTATTCAATGTTTTATGTTAGCTGAATTTGAGTGGATTTCTATGAAAGTAGTGAAAGTACTTCTCTTGCTTAATCTTGTGGCTCTCCGTATGACAGAGCTGAAGTCCTCGTGCTATAATGTAGGGTTCTTTGATACTTTTATTAACTTATTTTTAATATTAGCCTTGCTATTGTCTGCACCATAGTTCACTTCAGTCTCTGTTTCCCTTCCAGTCTTTGGGAACTTGTATTTGATTTTTTGCTCGTATTTTTAAAGTCTGATTCAGAAAGCAAACATGGAAATTTTAGGCAGAAACAGATGGAAGTTGTTAAAATTACAAGAAGCTGCAGAAGAACATCAGCCTTCTGAGGAGTATATTTAATTTCATTGTAGTGCTGTAGGCATGTAGGTTAACAAATGGATTGTGTAGTTCTGGAATAAAGATGTGTGTTTGAGGACATGCTGCTGTGACTGAAATCAGAAAGTCTCTTGGTTTTGACCAGCAGGTTGTAAGGTTGCTTCTGTATGTATTAGAAAGCCATAAGCTAACAGAAGCTTTGAACTTTTTAGGATTGTTTTCATATATCTACAGCCATTCAGTTCTCTTCCAAGTGCTCAGGAACACATTATTTCTCTCCTGCTACTGTGCTTTGAGATTATACCACTGCGACAGAGGTAGTGGCTACTTCTTTTTGGCCTCTGAGGGGGAGGCTGAGCTTGGAACTTGCACTCATTTACCTGCATCAGCCTGTTGTCAACCTCTTAACTCAGTTCCCATATCAGACCCTTTTTTCCTTGCTATATCCGTGTGATACTTGAAGTCGAAATGTCTTTTTTGTCATCTAATCTAGACTATCATGACATCATTCTATGTTTTGGAGGAATTCTGTAAGAGCCGGCTGTTCAGTGGCTGCCACTTGGGCATAGCCACTTTCTGACTCCAGTGACCTGCCTCAAAGCTCATTTGGTTCAATGGAAAGCCTTGAAATAAAGCCAGTAACTCAGCCAGATGTCAGATGAGAGTTGCTGCATCTCACAAATGTGCAGCTAGCATTAAATCAGTAGATGTTAACGTGCACAAAACACAACAGAAAGATTTCTTTCATATGAGTGAAATTGCATGCAAAAAATTGTTTGTGGCCAACAACTCATATTCAAGAATTCAGGTTTGCTTACTTTATAACTAAAGTGACTGCATATGCAGAAAAAGGCAAAATAAATGCTTATAGAGCATATTTACTTTGAATTTAGAATAAGATATTCTTGTATCTCAAATATATTCTCATTGATGCTTAATGCTAGTTCATAATTTCTCTGTTTTCAGTGTGCTGAAGTACATTACACGCATGGAGGCCCCAGTTACTTTCTTAAATAGGATGCTGCTCAGGTCAGGCTTGGGTGCCTTGAGAAAAAAAAGGATTTTTCTAGTTAGGAGTCTGCTGTTATATTTCTCTGTTGAAGGCTTATAAAATTCCTTCCCAAAACCACCTAAAATCATTAGATCTTTATGAGGGTCTGAGTGTATATCAAGTCATGCCTGTCTTTTACTTTCACGTGTCTACAGTGAGGAGTTACCGCAAGGAAGGTGATACAAAAATACACATGCTGGAATATTACCCTGTAATTTGTATTTTATATCTCTGTCTTGGGTTAAAAAAGCACACACAGAGAATGCCAAGACATTTTTTCCCCCAAGTAGTACTAAAGAGCCTGTCTAACTGTCTTTTCTTCCAATCCTTATGGGAGTTTCATGAACTATTAATACAGATGAATTTAAAGTAATTAGAATATGGAAATATTCTCAGTTACTTTTAAATTGGATGTAGTTGCTGGGAGCAGAGTGGCACCTAGTTTTCTGCAAGGCATGGCTGAAAGCTGCTGGTGTATATCAGTATTTAATTACTGGAGAAGAGGTTTACTTTGTAGTATGGAGAGGAAAAGCATCCAGTTTGTGATGATTCTTGAGGCGTATTTTTCCGTAGAGCTGCATCTTCAATACACAGCACAATCTCAGTTGCCTTTTATTAGTACTGAAAGACTGCAGAATCATAAATATGCAAGTCTGACTGCTGTTCAGCATGTAATCCTGGAGCTGACAGGTAAAGCATGCTCAGTGAGGTCACGAATGACCTGCTGTGACTTGCTCTGCTGTGTTCAGCAGATGCAGTAAGGCCTGTCTTGCCTGAAGAGACACAAACCCTTAAGGGCTGGCAGCATGTTAGAGTGGGGCTGGGGAGAGCAGACCAGAAAGATTGGATTAGAAATGATTGAGCCTTGAGATGTCTAATGCCCTAGATGTGTTTATTCTGCTTCTTTTGGTCTCCAAGGAATTTGCAGACAAATTGTGGGAATCTTGGGAGGAAGTGATTCTGTAGTGTGCTCTCTGTAAGTCATCTTCAGAAACAGTACTGTACAGTGAGGTTGCTCATTCTGCTAATAAGGTAGTGTGGTGTCTCTCTCAGTCTTGTGACTTTCCATTCTGTCAGACTTCATATGGCAGCACAAATCTTCAGCTGTTGAGGGTCTACCTATAGAAATGTCCCTGAGCTGAGCACTGCTCAGACACACTGTGGTCTTTGTGCCAGCTCTGCTGATTAAACTTGTTTGTTTAATTAGAGAGTGTTGAAGCTATGCTCTGCAGTGCTGTCTTCTGAAGGCACAGATCTGCTGGCTGCTTTTGAAAATCAGAGTAATTGTATTTGGATTTTCTTGGATTTTGTTTTAAACAGGAGAGTCTGTCAAACATTGTTCAGGTATCACAAAGATCTTGCTGAAGCTTTACTTTGCTTGATTTCTTTGTGAGGATTTACAGGACAGGGCAAATACAGGCTGTTTTAAGAAAGATTCTTCAGTTTGAAGTGATCACCTGACCGTGTGTCTGTTGTCCTTTAAGTGCCGCCTGAGGGACATGACCTATTCTGCGCCGATCACCGTGGATATTGAATATACCCGAGGCAGCCAGAGGATCATCCGCAATGCCTTACCCATTGGCAGGTGAGACACCACGTGCTGAGCTTCTGCTCTCTCTTTTCCTTTGCTGCCATGTCAGGAAGAGTTTGTACTGCAAAATAGATGTGGGCCAACCTGCTTCCTGGTTAAAAGAAACAATGTGCGTGCAAATCTTCATAAACAGCTGTACAGGATTTTCAGGGTCTCAGATCTTATTTGCAAAGGTTTCTGATAATGTCTCCTTCCAGAGAAGGATGGATACAAGGATGAATGTTGTCTCTGATTCTATTGATATAAAACCACAGAGGAAAATGCATGCGTGGAGCTGCAGGTTGCATCATTGTAAAATGTCATCAGGCATGTCACTGGTGCGGGTTTCTGGGGTCCCCCGGGGATCCCCGAGACTGCCATGAGCAGTCCTCAGTGACAAAACACGCTTCCAAGCTCGGCCCGGACAGAATTTGGCTTGGAGCGTGCTCTCAAACCAGCAGGGTGAAGAGATCAGAATATGAAGAAAGGCACAGTTCCATGGTTTATTTCATGAAGGCATCCATTCTTGCATATTCAACGGTTAGGGTTTTTTCAGGGGTTTTTATACCTTTAGAGGGTTTTACACTTTTCACCAATAGCTAAGGGAATTCTAAATTCTAACCAGTCCATGAGGGATTTTACATTCAAAGCTAAAAAGTGAACCACTAATATTACAGATAGATAACAAGCGGTCTAGTAAGGGGGTCTGCATTCCTTCTTGGGTTCATCATTCTACAAGCAGTTTGTTATCTTTTATGCTGTGGTCTTCCAGGAGGCCCGCTCTGGGGACTCAAAAGGGCCTTCAGATTTAGGAACATCCTCTGCTCCCTCCACACAGGCATATTTGCTTTGTAGCTAAATTACTCAGTCTTTCATACAAAGTATGTAGAGTAGCATCTGTGGAAGGTGGATGGTAAAACCAGTAAAGCAAGCATTAGTTCTGCTGCCCAAGTTAAGCTTTCTTTTAAAATTGCTTGTGTTATGTTATTACACTGGCTTTAAGGGCATACATGCAAAGAGTTTTTTGCTGTTAAAAACTGTTAATATCCGGTTATTATTTCCATGAGAAATAGTTTTCTTCATCTGTCTCTAGTATTATACTTGTTTCCTTTGGCCAGTGCTCTTGTTTGACATGCAGTTTGGGCTGGGACAGATGTTCCACTGGTGTTTTCAGTAATGGCATTTGAGTGTTCTGTTTTACCTGATGCCAACTGCTTCCTGTTTCTGACATAAACAGCCAATGCATTTAGCTTATATTGTGTATGATGGAAGATTTTGCTTGTCATATGAAGCTTCTTATCTCTAGGAAGCACTTTCTCAGTGAATATAGTGACAAGATAGCTTTTTTTACTCTGCAGAAATACAGAATTTGAGTTCATCAGTTTTCTTTTAAGATACAAGAATATGAAAACAACGAAGAAATTAAAATAATTTATAAGATTTGAATGCAAGAGATATAGCCTAATCTTGTTTTTTATTGAAATAAATCTTCATGAAAAATCTCAGAAGTTGAAAATATTAGTGTAATAGAACTCATGAATAATTTTGTCAGTGTGTGTTTTAGAAAACACTTGGAACACAGTTCTTATGAAGGCTGTCCACCAAGAAGTGAAATTCTGTAAGCTGGATCAAAAGTCAGCTTTTTGTAGAAGAGGCTAAAGGGCATGGAGGTCTTTTGGTAGATGTAGTGGTAAACTCGTTTTATCTTTTGCAAAATACAGCTTTCTCTTTGGAAGTAAACTGTGCTCTCTTTCCAAAGTTTTAATGAAAAATCTGAGAGTGAAAAGGTACATTATGAAGTTGACTATAAAAGTATACTTTTCAATAATAACTGCAAAGTCGTTGCTGGTTAGTTGTTGAATAAGCCAAATTGAAAGTGAGCATTCAATGATTTATCATGGGGTGATAGAATAATTCAGGTTGAAAGAGTATGGTCTCCTGCTCAGCCTCTAGTACAGCCTCCTGCTCAAAATAGGTCAGCTCTGTGATCAAGCCAGGTTGCTCAGTGCTTCATGCTGTCAGGTCCTGAAGACTTCCATGCATGGAGACTGCCCAACTTCCCTGTGCAGCTTTTCCACTGTTTGACCATCCTCATGGTGAAGAAGTTTTGCCTCGTATGCAGTCTGTGAATCTTTCGTTCCTTCTTTATTTACATCCCTAAGCATTGAATTTGTTTTTGATTTCTTGGAATATCTTTCCACCACATGTTGCTTCACAAAATGCTTGCTTGCAGGCTTCTCTGCTGGGGCACCAGAGAAATCAGAGCTACCACTGGGGGAACTTCATGCGTAGGTTACGAATTAGAGGCACTATCTCTCTGCAGCCAGAAGGTGTCATTCATGTGTGGGAGATGAGATATGGCCTAACTTTATCTAATAAAAACTGGTAACAGTGGATCTGCAGGGGCATGTGCTTCTCTGCAGAGTGTTTTGGGGACCAGGAGTCTTTGCACTAATTGGCATTGGCCACAGTGACCCTGCTTGTCACAATGCCTGAGTAGCTGCATAATAATTAAATAGGAAGTCTGTGGTTTCTGCTTGTAGGTCTTCAGTTTCCGGTCTCTTTTCAATTACATGTTCAATGAGATAAAGAGGGCTTAAATGAAAACCTGTTGGTTACAGCATGCATGAGTTCTGATTACCTTAAATGTGTATCTCCAGTTTTTTCAGTATGGTTTTTATTCTGAATTTGACTATTCACATTTTTCTGTCTGAGTCTGAAGTAAAATTGCAACTGGTTTTCTTGCAGAATGCCTATAATGCTGCGTAGCTCCAATTGTGTACTTACTGGGAAAACTCCAGCAGAATTTGCCAAACTAAATGAGTGTCCGTTAGATCCAGGTACATTTTTCACTCATTCTTTTCTTTTCCCCCATCTGTGCTTTGAGTTTTGAATAGTTTTCAGCAAAGAAATACCCCTTTGGTATGTTTCCTGCCACCATTGAGTCTTTGTGGAAACTGCTTGAGTGTGTGTTTGCGACTAAAAGAAATTGTCAGGCTTTTGGTTGAGAACATGAATAATTGGTATTTTCAGATAAAGTTTTCAACCACAAAAAACAACACACCAAAATTTTGAATATTTTATTTTGAATTTTATATATAGTGTTGTACTGTGATGTGTTATATGAGAAAAAAAGATGGAGTTCATTCATTGAAAATTAAACAGATGGGGGAAGAGTGGAGTATGATGTCCTCCAGAGTGGGAACTCTCATTTGTCATTGCCTTTTGTAAAGCAAGAATAAAGTGCTACATATTACATGGTATTATTTGATATGTAGAGATGAGTTGGAGGGTTATAACAAGCAAACTTTGTTTTTTCTCTGTCAAGTTTGTTCATTACTCTTTTAAGGGAGAATTTACTCTCCCATTATGTACTTATGGTTTACTTTCTAATAATTTATATGCAGAGGCATACTGGAGGAGGCAAGTAAGGTTCTAAGGTACTGACATGCAAAATATTTTTTTCTGTTAACTAGGTGGCTATTTCATTGTTAAAGGTGTAGAGAAAGTCATTCTTATTCAAGAGCAGTTATCCAAAAACAGAATCATTGTTGAAGCTGATAGAAAAGGCACAGTTGGCGCTTCTGTTACCAGGTATGGTAAATTCCTACAATTACATAAAGGAGATAAACTCAAAGCTTTAGAAGTTCATTGTTGTAGTTGAAATAGCTGTGGAGGTTTCTTCCCGGTATAGTTTAACCATAAAAACCTGTAGACATCCAATGCTCCTGTCTTGCTGCTGTCATTTTGTATGCTAAAACTTCAATCTCTAAATAGTATAACATTCCCACAAAAATCAGGGAGAGTTGCTCATGTGTTTCAGGATTCATCCCAGATTAGGAAAAGCAAGTTCTAATTTTTAATGTAATAAAGTGCACTTCCTAATTGATAGTGTTTGGTCTCAGTTTGCAGCAAGTAACATGAAGTTACTGCAGTGGAAATTGGATGTAAACTTTTGTCTGCCTCTCTTTATAAAATTGGCATAAAACTTTTAAAGGCAAAGGCAGCTGAGGAGGAAACAAATATTTTTGCACAACACAAATTACTGAAAATGGCAAAGTAGTCTAAATTTGGCCTTTCCTCGATCAAGTTTTGTTTCTATTTTATTCGGCCTTTGGTTGGTTGTTTTTTATTTTTCAAGCTGCATTCTGGTCTATTCTATGGTGCTTGTCACAGTTCAGTGTGAGGGCTGTTTTTTTTTCTTCTCCAGAGGACTCTCACATCTCTCCTAGCTACTCTGCTGTCTCTCAGTAAGCCTGGATGAGATTGATGTACCACCAAGTACTGTTGTGTCGTTACCACTGTTGCTGCAGTACTTGTTCACAGTTTGACCTTGCTGGTTACATCAAAACTGATTAGCAAAGCATCTAAAGGTGATTTTTAAAAGTACAGACTTCTACTTGTTTAAGTCAAATATTCCAAATGGTCCCCAGCACAGGTGATAATACCCTATTACCATGAAGTTACGGGCTGATCTCTGACTGGTTTGATGTAATTTTTAAGAGAGAAGAAAGTGGGATTAATTCAGCTGAAAGATTGTTCAAGCTTGCTAAATTCTGTACAAAAGATTCTAGGAGTCTGTGCAAGCACTCTGTTGGACATAGTATTATTTTTATTTTAACTTCAGTTCCACTCATGAGAAGAAGAGCAGAACAAATATGGTTGTGAAACAAGGAAGATTTTACCTGAGGCACAACACTCTGTCAGAAGATATTCCCATTGCTATCATATTTAAGGTAATACAGCTGTTTGTTTGGGAAAAAAAAGAAAAGGGGAAAAATGCTGTGCTGTAGCTCAAGAACGAAGATTGACAGCAGCTCTCAAGTTAATATGTACAGAAGGACTTGACAGGGCTTAGAAACTGCAAGCTTTTTTCCCCTGGGAAGTCATCTTATTGTACAGCAAAAAGGAGTATAAGTGCTGTATTTTTCTGCAAGGAGAGCGTTGCTGGTCCAAGACAAATACCTGCCACCCCCTTACTCTGCCTTGTGAGGTACCTCTGTTGCTACAGGTCAGAAGGATTTTGGTTTGGTGCGAGCTATATTACAAGTTGTGTTAAGGGTCATTGTTGCTGGTTTTCAGTCTGTGGAATCGAATGCATGGACTACAGCAGGAGAGGTGGTGGGTGGGCATGCTCTGTCCGGTTCCTGGAGAAGACAGTAGGGCAATGGCCAGGCCTTAGGCTGGGACCTGCCCTGCCAGCAACTGGGAGCTCCTTCCTGTCCTGTAGTGCTTTGCTGCTGCCTGTGGGTTTACAGCCTGGTACGTTGTTTGTGCGGGAGGAAATGGGGCTGCATTCTTGGCGGCACAAAAAAGCAAAACTCTATTTTTGTGTTCTCTGTAGTGGGTTAGAGCACAGAAGGTTCGGAGAGGTGGTCACAGGAAATGATGTACCAGTAGAGGGCAGCACGAGGTCGCAGCATCTGAGCTGGTCGTGCCCATAGCACGGATGTTATTTATGGGTTTGTCCGTGTTCCTGCAGTACTTGTTGTGCCTTGGTAGTAGAAAATAGTTTAATCATTGGGTTTAGACTTGAAAAGTAAACGTCTGTTACCTCTGATTGAGCAAATCTCTTCAAATAGGAGAGGAGATCATCTGTTTTTAGTGACCAGGGTTAAAGGAGTTTGGGAAGGTATTTATGGACAAAAATGCACATGAAAGTGCCAGGATTAAGTTCACAACTCTTGTGTTGCAGGAAAGTGTTAATATGGCTCTTAATCCATTTGCTCCGGTACTGAACTGCTGGATACAACCTTACCTTATAGACTTTTATTACATTTTGTCACCCTTTGCTGCACACCAGGAGTAACTGCTCTGGGTTGCTGTCTGAGGAGATGGTTGTTGGCTTGTTTTTCTAAGCAAAATTGTACTGACTTTTTTGTTATCTTTTGACAATATTTGCTGTTATTACCCCCCTCTTCGTAAGTATCTTTTGTATTTTAGATAATATTCCTTAAGTTTTCATTTATTAATTGAATAAGGGGTTACAGTTGTTAGAAGCTCTTGGCTGTAGTGCTTTTCAATGATTTATATTGATTTAATACAGTAACAAATTAGCTACATCCACTTTAACTATTCTGAATGTTCTATTCCAGCAGTTCTCATGAGTGGTTATCTTTTTTACCTTTCCTTTAATGACATGAAATTCAGGGATCTTCTGTCTAATTCTGATGAGTCTCCAGCTGGAAATGAAAGCAGTCACCAGTCTCTGATTTGTCTTTCTTGGGCATTGCTGTAATGTGCTATTGCTTTGTTCTGTTTAACTACTAGAAGCAAGATTACAAATGCAATAGCCCTCAGCCTGGACAATCCCAAACTTAGGGATGCCTGTCTAACTTCAGCTCTCTCACATGGCAGTATTATATACAAGAGATTTATTGGAAAAGCAAGGAGAATAATTCCTTTCTGCTGACAACCATCCTTGGGCATGAAGCATGTGTCTTCCTTGTTACTAGTAGCTGTTCTGCTTCTTGTGATGTAGAGATCCACATCTGCAAGGGACAAAATTCTGTAGTATAGACAATCTAAGGTCTGAAGTTTTGACTGCCTTTAAATCCTTAACTTGTACTGAAATAGCTACATGTATAATTTCTAATTAAAAACTAAAATGAGAGAGCAATGGCAAAATCTGTTGCTCTGCATTTCCTCCCAGACCAGCATCCAGGCTACAACCAGGTTCCACAGACCTCTGTGTTTTGACTAAGAAAACAAATAGTAATTGGTAGAGGGCTGCCATTCAGTGCATTAGCCAGCTAGAGGAGGCAGTTTGTCGGGTTCTATCTGAGAGAGAGTGAGCAATTTTGGATTGTCTTTCTAGTCCCAGTAACTTTAATTGACCTGACGTTTTGTATGTGACTAAAGAAATAGATCAGGTGCAGAAAATCAGGTGCAAAATGCATTGTAGCATTATAGAAAAGAAAGCAAGTATTTCAGATCTATAATCTAATGTGTATTTAAAGCTACTGCATCTGTAAGGTGGAGGTGTACTGATATATCCTCTAGACATCTTTGTCAAAAGCAAGGACTGTGAAATAGAGAATACTACAAACACCACCAACTTACAGAGCTGAGGCCTAAAATTCCTAGAGCTCCCTAGACTAGAATCTAAGGTCACCCTTGTTTCAGGTATGAAGTCGTGGACTGAGCTGCATGCTAGGGGAAAACCTGAACTCGGTGTTCTCCATCCTTGCTTTTGCTGAGGAATGAAGCCCAGGCACCTGGGCTGTGGGGGGAGCTGTGGAAATAGAGGAAATCTAAATGTGCTTTGATCTGGATAGATAGGGACTGGATTGTGTGGGGTCATCCTAAGCAGACATCTGCATTCAGTTCATCTTCCTCCATAACTGCAAGGCAGAATGACCTGTTGCTTTGTTTTTTCTGTTACCCAGACCTACAGGGATCTTTGGGATGGGCATGCTCAGATGTTTTACAGCCAGTTGTGCCAAACACATGTAAATTGTGGTTTTGTGAAGTTAAGCACATTGACTACAACTAACTGGAATTTGATAGGCTACAAAAGGCATGTGCTTGGCACTATTATAGGGCAGACTTGGGTTATCTGCTCTTCACATGTGTGGGAGTTAGAGCTTTGTAGCTGTGGTAGCTTAAACAGTTTTCCCTAACCTTTCTTTTTATGAGTGACAGAAGCATTTCTGCAGTCGCTATATATGGAAATGCAACTTCACTTCTGAAGTAGTGATATAAAGCAGATAATTTTGCCCCTAAATTTTTTTTGCAACTGTTTGTTGCAGTTTTTAAAAGGCTGTTAACTTCTTTGTAGTGGGAAACAAACACAGCTAATTTGCTCCTGCTTACTTTGTAACACTTCTTCATTAGTTGATTCATTAGTTAATATACATATGCAACCACAGGGGTAGGTGTCTTGAGCACCCTTGCAACCCCAAGAGACCTTTGTTTTAGCTGGGTCAGTTGTGCACATCTCAGGGCTGTGTGAGCTGTGCACAGTGCTCTTTTGAATGTGTCAGGCTAGGAGGTACACGTGCTTTACCTGGCGGGCTTGGACAGTTTTAGGTAGCAGTGAGCATTGGAGGAGGTGTGGAATATTTGTGTGGTATGTAAGGGTGTTTCTGTCCTGAAAACCGTCCGAGTTAAGAGATAAGATGGTGCTACTGCTACGTTGCAGGGAGTTAGAACTGCTCAAAGGTAAGGGCTATTTTTCTTTTGAGTTTGTGATCTCGATTTGGTAGGTTTGAGTGAGCCCTGGGAGCTGAAGTAAGTGAAGCTGGCATGCTGCATTAAAATTGGTTAGGGAAGGAAGAGGATTATAAGTAACCTACAGGGACTTAAAAGTTGAATTTTATAACCTGAATCACTAGATGAAGTATCTTCAGTTATGTGGGAGCTGTAAGAAACTCATCTAGGACCTGCGGCAAAAGATTTGAACAGCAAGTTGAGTTTCATTTTTACAAACCTGCTTTAGCCTTGGAGCTGTTGAGGTGCAGCTCTAGAGGAACAGCTGGATGGTGGTCTGCGTGGATCTGCAGGATTATGGGTTCCCATGGCTGTTGTTTCATAGCTCATATCTTTTGAATTATGAAAGCTCCAGACCAATTCTGTCTGTGATGTCAGCCTTGAACTTCCCTGACATCTTTTTAATCCAGTCATCTGCCTGTCTCTGTGCTGTAATTTAGCCTGATGGACTGCAGAACTACATTCTAGGGAAGTGCCATGGAAACGCCTAGACATCATCATTAAGACACGAGCTGGGAGAGGAAGAGCTGGGCTCGTGCTCTCATCTGTGTGTGTGCACACAAAGATGGACACAAGCACATTTGGGCAGTGGGAAGCTCCCCAGTCCTAGGAAGGGGTTGACCCCACCTGGACCACTTTCTCCCACTTGAACTCAGGATGCTCTGAATATTCTGCATGCCTGCTTTGCCTTGTCTGTTTTTTG
The DNA here is from genome assembly GCA_013397075.1 of Rhabdornis inornatus. NCBI lineage: Eukaryota > Metazoa > Chordata > Aves > Passeriformes > Rhabdornithidae > Rhabdornis > Rhabdornis inornatus. The sequence continues at coordinate 266,800 of VWZS01005048.1, forward strand.
TCCATTGACTGCTAGCCTTCAGCTGTGGTCTTCAGCAGTCTGCTACTGTCTCCTTTCTCATCCTTTCACTGCCACTGTTAAATTATGCTTTTACAATGTCTCCTTTCCCCCTCCCCTGTAAAATTATCCCTTTGTGACATTGCCTTCCAATCAAAAAGAAACAAGACATCCTGTCTACTGCTTTGCTTTTATGTTAATTCTCTTTCCCTCAGCTTTGTCCTAGGACCACGAGTGTTTTAAGCATAGGGCCCATTCCTATATTGCATGTCCTCTGTGTTTCTGTAACACAAGCAACAACCAAGGAATATTTTGTTACTGTCCTAATGCTGTTGCAAGCTAATTCTGGAGTACACTCTTGTTTTGATTTGGTTTTTTAGTTGTTTGTTTGGTTTTTCTTGGAAGGGTAACATCAGGGCCAAATTTACTGAAAACCAAAGTGTTAAGATTACAAGTCTGCCTGATAGCAGCATGGGCCTACTGCTTATCCTTTTGGTGTTGCATGTAGGTGGATTTGTGGATTTGTATGCAACTGTGCTCAGGATTGTTGAGAGTATAGAGGAGAATAAATAGGTTTACTTTTAGACTATTGTATTTGCACATCTTTTTCAGTCATTTGTCTAAGTTTTAGTCACTACTCTTAAATTCATTTCCTTCAATTTGCACATTTAACACAACATATGTTTTTTGGTGACAGATCCTAGCCTTTCCTATTCAGAAATTTAGAATTCTCAGTTGATTTTGCTGCTACGAACTCCAGCTAGAAAATCTACGCGGGCATAAAGACCTGCCTTATTCTCTTGTGTTTGCTGTAACACTTTTGATCAGAGAATTCATCAAAGCAGAAGAAATTGTCAACCCTCTTCAATTTACTATGGCTTTCAGTTTTTAATAGATGAAAAAGCATAATAAAAATTCAGATTGGCTTTTTCCCCCCAGTTTTTATATGACACTTCAGATTTGGTTGCCATCCTAGAATTAACCTGATGGACAGAAATAGAGTGATATCAGCTTGCAGCTGATGTGCTTTAGATAAATGTATTTGTGGTATACGTGCCTAGAATGGCACAAAAATTTTGTTCTTCTAAGAACTTCTAGACTAAGTGCAATAATTGTATGAGTATAGTTGTTGTTTCTAAACTAGTTTGCTGGTCAGCTATTTAATCCTAGAAAAACATGGAAACTTACTGTTGTGACGCTTTCATGCTTTTGTAGACTTACCTTGTGAGTCTGATCTCAGGTCTGGAGGGATTTTGTTAACTTCTCTGCTGAGGTTTTTTAACTACTATGTGACTTTATTTAAAAGGGTGAAGAAGTGTAATAATTGAAAAACAGAGATCTCAACCACGATAATATCCCATGGCCAACTTCTGGTTCTGAAAAGAGCCTTGAGATCGGACAGGTGGCTACTTAATGGGATCAAACTGTGATGAAACACACTTACCTGGTGAAGTAACTGTATCTTGAGTTGGCACTCAAGTCTGTCTGAGATTGTGGAATTGTGATCGGGGCTTTGCTTTAAAGGAGGAGAGTCCTCACACTGTTCTGGGTGTGTGATATTTTTGCAGAGCTTTTAATTTCTAATAAACCACAATTTAAAGGAACTTCAACCCCTTCTTTGTTCAAAAAGAAAGAAACAATAGAAAAAAAAGAAGCTGAATACTTCACAATTAGAGCAACAGTTTTGCAAGGGCATGGCGTTAGCTAGGTGTTAAGCAAAGTGACACTCCATGAAGGCAATAAGAAGGGAAGGTATTTCTGCATTTTTGAGGAAAATGTGACTTTTTGGGGTACTGCCAGTTTTTAATGAGAACCAGAATACTAGAGGCTACATAGGCCATTATTTACAATGGTCTTTGTGGCAGGCACTTTGGAGAATAATGTGAATGCAAACGTAACTTCCTCACAAAGTTCTGAGAAACGTATTATAACTCAGCCAGAAGAGGTTTAGTGAGATTACTCCATTTCTTGATATGGCTGAGCTCCAGGCAAATGTGTGAAGGGGGGGAGCTTTAGCACCATCTGGAATCCACAAAAGCCTTCACTGCTGGCTGCCACCTTGAAACACTTACTGATAGAGAGATTTTTCTAAACCTGTTAAGCGCTTTCTTAGTTTATTAAACTTTTTCCATGGTATAAAGTCTAACAAGGTGTCCATGGATCAATGGAATAATAGAATGTCTTTCAAGTGGAATTGTCTAGTGAAGTCATATTCTAAATGCAGAGAGCTGCAAAAGGGGGTAAATTGTAAACATTTCTCAAACATGATGAGCTACATCACAGTCAACTGAGTTTGCAAAATTGCTTGTGGAAAGAGGTTGTGAGTATTCCATTAAGAAATTTCATCTTCCATTCTTTATTGTAGATTCTGACTTGTTTTCATTTTTAAACACTTTGGTTTGTTTTTACTCAGTTTTTTTTTGTTCTTAAGAAAAAACCACAGAATTTAACTCCTGTCTATGAAGAAAAGAAAAAAACCCCGAAACAGTTCTCCAAAAAGTGTGTGTATTCCTGCTGCTTATCAAGATTTCCATTTAACGTTCTTCCATAGCTGGAATATGTGCTGCCATGCCAGATGGCACAGTTTCTTAGAGAAGAGCTAGCTCTTGCTTAGTAGTAATACAGGCAAACAATACCAAATTAGCATAAGCAAATGTCAGTGAGTTAACATAAAGCCTGTGTTATTTCTGTCTTTTCTTCTTTTCCTAGGCCATGGGTGTTGAGAGTGACCAGGAGATTGTACAGATGATTGGCACAGAGGAACATGTGATGGCTGCATTTGCTCCTAGCCTGGAAGAATGCCAAAAAGCTCAGATTTTTACACAGATGCAGGTGTGTCTTTTCACATGGCCAGAGACCATAAAAATCAAGACACTGGATATTGACCACTTTGCTGTGTCAGCAATGGACATAGACTTTGTGTTTTAAGGTTTGTTTTGGGGGTTTATTTCAAGCCAAGGCTTTTTAAAGGGTCAGGACTTGTCAAATGTGAGACTTTGCTCTCATAACCTAACTGGAGAAGAAAAAAATCAAAGACAAGCAATGCTTTGTTTTCAGAAGCCCAGTGTTGTGTTTTAATGGCATAACCCTGTATATAATAGCAACGTCCATAAAATTAGGGGGGTTTTGTTGAAGACTTTTTTTAAAAAGGAATCGCATGCCCCATTTTGCAGAAGCCCTGTTGATGTTGCTATGACCATTTCATCATGAGTAGATGTTCTCCTGTGTGAAGCCTACAGTAGCAGCTACCCTCTCTCCTGTTGAAGATTCAGCAGAATTCTCCTTAGCTCATGAACTTTTTTTAGTTAGCCAGAACATAGGCCATTTTGCTGGCAGCAAGTGGGTATATATTAATCTGCTAGAAGAAGCTTTTGGAGATTAGTCTTATTTCTCTTCTTTCACTGTAAACTCTGTCAAATCATTCCATATGTGATGTTTAGTGTTTTAAAATGAACATCTTTCTGGTTTTCATCTTTGGGGGCTTTTGAGAGTTCCAGTTGGCTTAAAGAGCTCCTAATTCAGAGTCAGGTGAGTAAGATGGTGAGCTGGAGCAACACAGAGGAATGTGAAGTATCCACAAAGTTAGAAAAACAGAAATACGGAAGTTTTTCTGTGCAAGAAATGTCAAATGAAGTTAATAGAGAGATAGCTCTTTGTGGGAGAGATGGAAAGGATGATTTGTCATTTAGTGGAGAGGATGATTCTTTCACATAGCTTTGTGGTTTCATTTCCACAGAGGAACTTCCTGTGTGGACTTGGATAGCTTCTTGACTTATCTAACTAGGAATTCTGCAGATTGATTGACAACTGGTAGGAGAATAAGAATCCTTTGCAAGGCACTGCTGGAGGCAGATATGGATGCCACACAGTAGCTTTTGGGGATACTAAACAGTGAGTGCCGCCTCATGGTTTAATACCTGATTGAAATTTAGCAAGTGCACAAAAGAGCTGAAGGTGAAAAGTCTAATTGAAGAAACTAAATATCTTTGGAATTTATGGAATCCTCTTTTCTATATCTCTGCCTTATCCTTTCTTTTAGTATCATAGTAATCATGAATTTTCACCACTTTCCATTCCAAATGTTTTCAACTTGTGATAAACATGTTGTATGTATAGTCAGTTGTATCAATTTTCAGGAATTTTTTTTTTCTTAGAATCACTTACATCTTTGTTATTTTGCAGTTTTTTTGGTGTTTGTATCATCTGTGGCTGGTGAGATTGCACTGGTTGAGGAATACACACATAACTCCATGTGTGTGTATGTTTGTATAGGTTACAATTCAACAAATTAACTCAGGTTAATTCTCACCTTCACAGGCATTGAAGTACATTGGAAACAAAGTACGAAGGCAAAGGATATGGGGAGGCCCAAAGAAGACAAAGATGGAAGAAGCCCGAGAGCTGCTGGCATCAACCATTCTGACCCACGTGCTTGTATGTAACGTTTTGGGAGGGTTTTAAACAGGAATAAGCTTGTATGCTTATTTATGGTGTGAGCTTTGTTGGCACGGAAAAATGTCTTTGATGGCTTTGTAGCTGAGATAAAGTAAATCATGCTCAAAATAAAGGGGAAGACTTGGATTGAGTCAAAAGAAGTCTTTGTGAAATGCTGTACCATTGAACTAATCAAACTGTGCACTTTCTTCTGCATAGCCAGGCAGTATCAGGTGTTAATTCAGGACTTTCATCTCATGACCTATACCTTTATTCTGATATACTTTCATTTTCTATCTGTTTCAAAGTCAGTAATGTATATTTTTTGCATTTTTAAAGAAAGTAAAGCACTGAAATCCCTTTTGTAACTCCATCAGCCCATATTACCATTAATTTAAATGGATGTGTTTGTCTGAATGAGAACTAAGGAGCTGATCCTAAAACATTGGTATGTTTTGGTTTTGTTTAGTTTTTCTGGATTTTTTGTTTATAGGTGAAGGAATTCAATTTTCGTGCCAAGTGCATATACACAGCAGTGATGGTACGCAGAGTAATTTTGGCTCAAGGAGAAAATAAAGTAGATGACAGAGACTATTATGGAAATAAACGTTTGGAGCTGGCAGGCCAGGTGAGTTTTTACTTCAGAGACAAGCGTTTCAGGGTTTTGTTACTGCCTCCTATTAAAAGATGCAGGATAAGGAGTATCCCTGTCTTCTCAATTGAAGCGTTTTCCCTCTCATTTTATTTTTGTTGGGTTTTCTGTGTTGACTCATACATCTGCTTCTGTGATTGAGGCTAATACATTACATCCTCACTTCTGTATTGCCTCTGTGTGCCAGATGAAAGGACCTAGCGGTGCAAGTACAGCATTAGTTCCAGTTATGGCATAACACTGTTAGTGTTGAGAAGGCAGCAGTAAGAGCCATCCCCCAGTGTTCCCCTCCCAGCAGCTGGGTGTAAGGGAATATTCTGGGACCAAGGAGGTGCCTGCATGTCAGGTCCAGGCCGTCACACTGTGGAGAGCCCAGCTTGTGTAAGAGCTCACAGAACAACCACTCAAGCCTCCCGTAATTTCGTGCCCGTAGGATTGCTCATTTGTTGTCATCTGCTTCTCTGGCCTCTAGAGTAGCATGGATTAACAAAATGAGTGGCTCAAAGTTAACTTGAGCAACTAATGGAAGTAGATTTTGTGGAGTTCTCTGCTCACAGAATTTTGGCACTGGAGGCAGAAGCAGTATCAAAGGGCTGTAGAGGAGGGCATGGTTTGAGGTATCTGGCTGGCACCATCCTTTTGCAGAGAGGGTGGCAGTTCACACCTGTTGGCCAAATTGCGTTCTCCTAATGCAGGAGGAATTTGCCTGTCAGGTGAAGGAACTGCTTAGCTAATATAGCATGGATTTTTCCTTGCCATGTGTGCTTATTTGGTTAAACAGTTTATATTAGGATTGGACTTCTTTGCTGTGCTAAGTACTAATGTAAGTTGGAGTTTCAGTAGTTGATATCACCTGTGGTTATTGATCATGCATCAGAAATTCAGACAAGTACACAAAATGCACTGGATTGCAGAAACTGCATCTCTGCTGCCCTCAGCATTTGTATTGGGATTTCTGTTTCCACACACGTAACATTATTTGTTCCTTTTTGTTCTTATCCAGTGGAAATTCTCATTTTATTACACTTTTTAAGATGTGTGCTTGCATATTGTGTCATACTCCTCCTTTCTGCCCTGCCCTGACCTCTATGCACACATGTGAACACGCACACACAGAGTGCAATTATTTTAGAGTAAAAACCACATGCTTTGCTTCCTAGTTTTTTGAAGAAACTAAGATGGCACTCTTGAACACATTCAAAGCACAAATGCAATGAAAAAAAACCTCTTAACTTGTTAGGATAAGAAAATTCTTTCTTCAAATTAGTATCTTCACTGTTCCTTAAATTTTAACCCTGGTGCTGAGGCAGAATATGTTTCTAAAGTGTAAGGAGTACTAAATGGACATTAGTGCAACATTCCAATGGGATAAATATTTTAGGCTGTGACGAGTTTCTTTGGTTTATGCTGTAATATTTCTGTAGTTCATTGTTGGGTTGTGGTGGTTTTCTTTAGAAGAGCTGAGCAGCTATTAGTTGCTATAAGGTTGTTTATTGTGATGGCGACTATTAGTCTTGAAAGGCAAAGAGTCACAAGAGTTAAGGTCCATGCTAAAAGTTTTTGGCATAGAGTCTTAAAAAGAAGTAAAGTCCCATTTAGAAGTAGAAGCTGCTCTTGTTGAGGCCTCGGGAGGGCCAGTGTTGCTGTCGCAGCTCCTGTCTTCTTCTGGGCGAGGATGATAGCAGTGAGAAGAGAGGAAAAGAGAGAGAGCAAGAGAGCGTCTCTCCCCAGTGCATAGATTATTATACACAAATTACTCAATGAGCTAAAAACACGAACCCAAACCATTTCTTCGTAACCTATTAGAATTATAGTTTCTTAGCACGCCAGATTATATAGTATATAGTATAAACTATGCATATGGTCTGTTTTGTTCTGTCTAAAAGATGTAAGCAATATTCTTACTATAGTTTTATTATGTCTAAAACTATGTTCTTGGAGCCTGCACAGAAACTTGTTTTCAACACTAGTATCTAGGACTTTTTCAACCTTCACTAGAACTTGCTTTTCTACACTGGTAACCAAGACCTTTACTCTTAAAAGCACTTAAAACATATTCTTACGTATTTAAACTTACTTAATTACTTGCTTATTCTAAAACTTAAACTTAGATTTCTACTTTATGTGTGAGTGATTTACAGACTCCAACATCTCCCCCTCCTCTTTGAACTATATAGATTCTCTTAACAGATCTATTAATTATCTGTTGAATGCATTGCAGGAAACAAGGCATAATGATTGTAATCAGTAAAATTTGTTGTTGATTTGTCATCAGATTGTTCTCATCTAACTGGATTGAAGGAGTGGTTTGTTTTTTCCTGATACTTCTAGAAGCAGAAAGTAGAGGAGGTAAAGAATTTTCTACAAGCTGTAAGAAAAAGGCCTCTGCTCACACAGATGTCAACAACTAGAGTTGTTTAAAATTATGTGGGAAAAGGTTTTAAATGTAGAGGATCATCACAACAAAACCAATGCATATTTTTTCTTCATCAAGGACACCTACGTACACTGGTTTTAACACTTGACTAAGAGTAGTTCTTTCTCTCTTGTGGTATTTTAAATGCTCATTTCAAGCTGAATGCTTGAATTCCCCTCTGCCAGTTTTTTGGTGAAATACTAATTTTGTTGGATTACAGACTAAATAGCGTAGAGTTTTGCCAGTTTATAGATGTTTGTGTTAAGCTAAAGTTTGTGTGGATAAAATGATTGGTAATGGTTTGGTTTTTTGTTTTTGTTTGTTTTTTTTTTTAAAGGCCAGCATGTTCCTGGAATAAAAATCCTGTTGATTTAAAATCTGAATAAATAAATAAAAAAGAAAAGATTCCCATGTGAGGAGAAAAACACAGTGGTCTAAACAGTGTAAAGACATAAATGGCATTGTGTTTATAAAAATGTGTGAAAACAATAGCTGCTAATTTCACACCCCATGGGACAAGAGAGTACGAAATGTGCTTTAGCTTTAGATAAGAGTTGTATCCACTAGCCAAGCTGGTTTACAGAGCTTTCTCTTAGTCTGTCTGCCACTAGAGGCTTGGTAGGCCAGGTGCCAGCTGAGGTGTTAGCAAAACCTACCGATTTCAGGCTTAATCTTTTCACCTACCTTTTCTCTTCCCTTAATGTGTTCATTATTTGCTAAGCATTACTCTGTTCTTTGTCCTCGTATTTTTTTTTTTTTTGTTTCTAATGCAGCTTGCTTTGTATGGGTGAGATATGGAACAGCACCAAAATCCGGCACCCTGGAAAGCAAGGGATTTCTACCCTGTGACAAAAGAATACCGCCTTGACTTCAGAGATTGCCTAATCCCAGCTGTTCTGATAATATAATTAAGGCTGCCTAATGTCTTTAATTTTGCAACCAGTTTGTGTGAAAGGGAGAATTTGGCACTCTAAAGGCTTAAACGCTAAATAGCAATCTCAAGGCGCCTAATTAGAATTCTCTGACATTAAGCTAATTGCTGAAAGTGTATTTCAGCAGCTTAACTTCTTTATTAATTTTTCTTAGGTTTTTCAATGAAAATCAATTGATGAGCTGTCAGTATTTTTTTTCCTTAAATATAATTTGCTCTTTAGTACTCCTCTCTGAAGAAGGCTGAAAGGCTCTGGACTAACTATGAAATCCATTAAATATTATCAGTGGCATTCCATCCTTTTTCTTTAATCTCTTGCTCTTGACCTAAATAATGTGGGTATTGTGAGATTCTTCTTTGCCAGATAGTCAGAGCTCTTAGAAAGTCTGTCAGTGAAATTAGCAAAGTATGAGGCTTTCCCGACTGGCAAACAGTAACAAGTTGGTGCACTTGGGGTGTAACTGACTGTATTAGTTAGAGAAGAGGAAGTGTGGCTTTATAATCCCCATGGCATATGGAATTAAGAGATTCTTGCAGTTTTTTGATCAAGAAATCAAATATGAAAATATGTTCTGAGTAATTTTTTAAGGGCTTTTTTAGTGTTTAGTTAAATGTTTCAATCCTGCTCAAACCTGTTGAGATCAAATGTTTACTGTAGTTAATTTCAAAAGAGTTTAGTTCTTATTTAACAAGACTATCAGCCATCTTAAAGTGACACATTTCCTCCTCTTACTTTTCCCCTACTTCTGAAATCCAGTGAGTTCTCCTTCTTAATACAATGCTTCATAAAAGTTGCTTTTATTTCTGGTGGAAATCTAATTTAAATTAACTGTGATGTTGCAGGTGAGTTGCAGGTGACTGGTTTTCTTGTGACAGTGGTGAGAGAGTATAATTTTGCAACTGTTAATGATGTTACAACCATCAGGAAGGGAAAGAGGGTCTACAGCACCTTCCCCTCCTGCCAAGGTCAGGTCTAAAAAACCTGTCTGTCCAGAGTGGCAATAGGATTTCACTTTGGTCAAGGGTTAGCATGCAGTGTGCTTTGTTGCCAGCTTTACAGTGTCATTTGCCAAATGCTTTGGTCAGCCCAGCTGGAGCGTGTGGGTAGAGGAAAGCAAATGACAGCTAGTGGCCCATCCCAGGGATAGAAAAATGAGTGTGATTTACTTTCTTGTTTCCGGAAGGTAAGGAAAGGTGAGGACTAGGTCTCATGGAGACAGTTAAAATTAAGTTTAATTCTGCATATGCAAAAATTGCATGGTACAAATTACTCCATAATGTCTTGACTTGTAATGGATGAACACGTAGCTCGTTCAGCCCTACAGTGCTTTGTACACAGGGAGCTACCATTTCTGGCACTGGTAGCAGCTGCATTTTTGGTGGTTCTGACATTTGGAGCTATTGTAGACTCAAGTCCCCGGACAGGAGTGCCAGTCTTTAGAGTTTACACTGCTTGCTCACAATGCTGATCATTGTTAACACTTAAAATGTATAATGAGGTGCAGATTTAAGTGTTTTGGAAAGTTATTGGTGTTACAAGGAGAGGGTGAGCAAACTGCAGAAACAAAGTAGATTGGAGAACCAAAGAAGTCAGATCACAAACTTTGGTAGCCATTTCTTTTTATGGCTATTTCAAGAACTAGAAGTAATTAATGTACCTATACAGGAAATTATTGTCTTAAAATGCAGCACTTCTGAATGGTTCTGTTCCTGTTTGGTTTTGGGTTGTTTGTTTGATTTTTTTTTCTATTTAGCTGAGTTATGTAGCTTTATTGCCAAAATGGTACACTTTTTGTGTTGTTGGTTTGTTTTTTTTAAGGGAGAGATGTGAAGAGTATTGCACATTTCAGATAGTAGCAGTCCTAGAAAACAGTGACAGATGTTGAACCAGGTGAACCTTTTGTGGGTATAATTGATTTTCCATAGATTGTGATTGGCAGAAAGTAGCAGGATAAAAGTGTGTATGAGCAAGGATGCTGCCTATGAAACATGAGATATGTATTAGAGTAAAAACCAGTCTTGCCTCAGAATCTTGTGTGTAATTCGGGGTTGTACATTTAGGGTATTAAGTCTTTAAAAGAGTTTGTAACTTTAGGGAGGAAGAAGTACATCAGCTGTATTGTAATACAGCAGATTAGGGAAAATAGTTGGATAGAATAGAGAAGTATGGCTGTGCTAAAATATTGTGAAGGAGGATTAAAGCAAAGTGCATAAACTTAGACCATTCTACTTAATTTCTATTATGAGATAATACTAATACTGTAAGAAGGCAAAATACTTGTGATAATATCATTTGTGAAACAGAAAAGTTACATTTTAACTGACAAGTAGAAAGGTAGAACTATTAAATATGTGTCTCCCCTCTCTTTCCCCATTTTCTAGACTTGAAAAAGTATAATTTTTCCCTTCACTGTTTTGTATTTCCAGCTTCTTTCTCTTCTGTTTGAAGATTTGTTCAAAAAATTTAACTCTGAGCTGAAAAAGATTGCTGACCAGGTCATCCCCAAGCAGCGTGCAGCTCAGTTTGACGTCGTGAAGCACATGCGGCAGGACCAGATCACCAATGGCATGGTCAATGCCATCTCCACAGTAAGTATTCCTGTTCTCATTCTAGGATGAAGAGCTTTTCCACCATAGTGAATGATGGAAATGCATGCATTTATTTTTGATGAATCTTCTGGTTTTGGTTTGAACAGCAGATCTATTTCATGTTTTTTATGGATTAAAATTGTAAAACTCTGTCACAGACAGGGTGTTTGGAATTCACTGAAGAATCAACAACCAATCAAGCATCTTTTATTTCAAACTGATGTTTTAGTTTTTGAGAAGGAATGGTAGAAACAGGCAAGTTTAAAATAGTGGTCATGGTTGTATTTATCCAACTGACTGTCTTCTAGGTTCTACTTGACTATGTGTTTTTTTATTATCTGGATTTAGCCAGGGTCAGGTTACATCATTTGTACAAAAGATTTTTGAAAAACAGCAGGAAAACATCATGAAAAGGAAAAAAAATCCCCTCGATCTCAATTTTGAGCTCTTTGAGGGCAGTGCCTTTTTATTTTGAAGTTACTGGAATGAACAAATTTGCAGCATAGGAGTTAGTACTTCTCTGCTAATGGTACTGATCTATTTAACAGGGAAATCTGCTGCATGCTGTAATATTAAAAAAACCCTGCTAATTACCCTTTAAATATTTGCCTTGGTTGGATTTTAGCCTGTTTCTGTCTTCTGCTGGAACAGATACTTTCATTCATGCCAGCGGACAAGAACAATAATAGCTCCTACTAACTTTGTCTTTCAGCTCACACATCTGCAAGAGCAATTTGTGAGATTGCTCCTGAAATCCGGCTGGTAGCTTGCAAAAGACTTTGAAATACATGATTTTTAAAAGAAATTAGATTAGACTTTAGTCTAATCTTTTAGGAGCTGGTAAAAATTGTAGAACTTAATTTTTAATCTTTGGTGCTCTTGAGAGGGCTTTTCTGCCTAGCATGAAACTGAGGTTTTTCTTTGGTTCTTGTAAACAAATTAATTCCACATATTGCATCCAAAACCACCAACAGTCTGTAACTTACAAAGCCTAGTGTTAAAGCTTATCACTGTTTAATTTTATGAGTGCCCCAAATGTAGTTAAATCTCTACAGTGCACGTAACCAAAACAATTGACAGATTTGTTTCTCTAAATGCTAGTGCTTTCTTCTAGCTTGTGCCAGTTTTTCCATTTGGACTGACAGAGATAAATCTGCAAATATTCAGTCCATATTCAGTAAAGTCTTCATTCTTCCTCTGTCTTTGGACTTTTTTTTACTGCCACATAAGCAGTTAAACACCATCTGCTCTTAAGCATTGAAAAATAATTTCTCAGGAACAATGCCCAGTGCACACCATTCAAGAGATTAAGCAAATACCATAAAAATCATTCTTGGAAATGACAATCTCCAATCTCACCAGAATGCTTCAATGATAGTCTCAAAGAGCGTGGAATAACTGAGCAGATTCATAATTACACCAGTAGCATGCAAAAGAATTCATAGCCCTACTGCATCAGCTGTATGGTGGTGCTCAGTGGTATTTGCTACAGGTCCTCTCCTTACCCTGGAAAACCCCAGAAGAGAAGGTAGGGCAGGCAGCAGTGCCTGATGAACATTTCAGCGTCTGAAGAATCACCTGATGCCACTGAGGGTGCAACTTCCCGTTCATAAGAGTTCTCAGTAGGATGTTCGCAATGGGGGTGGTCTCATAACTGCCCTGGCCCCTTTTGGTTTTCTTTTTTGTGGACAACTTTTGAAGGATCCAGTCTGTCCCTTCCAAAGCACAAGGAATATTTTGTATTATGTCTTCAGGCAGCATTTTTGCTTCCCCTTTTTCCCAGTCTTTTTGATAATAGACTCTTCTGGGCAGTAAAGAAGAAACCACATACTTATTTAGCCTACAGATGCAATACTTTTTAGTATTAGTATGTATATAATATATAATATTTAGTGTATATAGTATGTAATATTTTAGTATTTAGTATGAAGAAATTTAGTATTACTAATACTTAATAGTATTTAGTGTGAAGAAAAACTACTGATTTATTGTATTCTTTCACTTACACTCTCATAACACCCAGTCTTTAAAGAATGAAATGGTCAGTGAGTGAACCGTTCCCAAAGATGCTGAACAAATGAACAGGTTTCTTTTGACTGACTTGCCATTGGGCATGATGTCTTCCCGCTTGCTATTACAAATTTGAGACTATTTGATAGTCTCCAGTGGAAGCAAATAACAGAATCATTCATATGTATGGTTGGTGTTTTCTTCCTGTTGATCACTGAATGGGATTGTGTTTTTAAAAGTGTAAATAGAATGGCCAAGCAAATCACCCTCTAAAAGGGTTTTGGTGTAGTACAGCAAGCGAGCTTCAAATTATTAGTTATTATTGGTGAGCTGAGTTTGCCAAAAAGGGTTCAAGAATTAGCAGAAGGCAGTCCTTGGGAAATGTTATCTTTGGACTGACTGGTAACATGGTGCCTGGAGTAAATAGTATTTCAGACAGAAACTTGTATCCACTGACTCAGGTGCTAAGAGCTGGACATGGAGTAAATGTCATGAAGGCAAAAATTGTAGCAGCCAATTTCAAGATTGCAGTACCAATTATTAAATCTGCTTGGCTTGGAAATATATTTGTGTCCTAGACCATGCTCTGAGCTCCTCTGTTCTCCTAATTAAAACCACAAGGGAGAGTACCTGTGACAGTCCTGAAACACAAAACCTGTGAAATGTGCATGGATCTTGCATTTCATATTTGGTGTAATCCAAATAGAAGTTGGATAGACCTACTCCTCCTACCCACCCCCCCACCACACACTCTTCTCTGGGAAGACACATCAGTGTTTTTCCTCTGGATTCCAAATACAAAAGGCTTCCAAAAAGTGTGGAGGGCTTTGATGTCAGACTGTCAGACTTCTACAACATAAATGTCTGTGTTTCCTACAAAAGTTACAAATCATGGAAAAGACAAAACTGAAAGCTGTGGGTTCTATCATAAAATTGTTATATCACTCCAAAGACATTTTTTTCTTTTTTAAATACTAAAAAGCACTATAAACCAAAACGAAAATAATTTAGTTTAGCTTAATTTGAGTATTGATTTACTTGTGAGGGATAGATGAAAAAGAATATTTGTGTGATTGAGTTTGTAATAGCAAAAGTATCCTCTCATCTGAAAGAGCAGTCCTTTTGTTTCAACTTCTCTTTAATGCTTAATACAGATATGCTATAACTAGGAGTTCATATGCAGATAGGTAGTTAGAAACTTGATTTATATAAATGGGCAACTTTTGTTTTGCAAAGCTCCTCAGATACTATTCTATCTAGATACTGTACAAAGTTAAGACAAGGACAAACTGCACAAATTCTTTTGAAACATTAATTGTATTCTATAGGGAAATTGGTCTCTAAAGAGATTCAAGATGGACCGCCAAGGCGTGACACAAGTCTTGTCCCGCTTGTCTTACATCTCTGCTCTGGGAATGATGACCAGGATCTCTTCTCAGTTTGAAAAGACAAGGAAAGTGAGTGGTCCTCGATCACTGCAGCCGTCTCAGTGGGGGATGCTGTGCCCTTCTGACACTCCTGAAGGAGAGGTGAGGAATTTCGATTTTGCTTTCTGCGTTTCCTGTCCTGAGGAATGGAGACACTGTTTAATTTGAACCAGGTGATCTTCCATCAGAGGAATAATTCTGATGAGGAAGTTTCTGGGGAGATAAATTAGCCTGATAACACAACTTGTGTGACTTCTTACATCCTACCTGTTTACATCCTGGTCTTCCTTACTATGTTGCCTTTTTTCTCCTGCACAGACTGTCTGGAAGCAGTTCTGAAATCATTTGGCTATATGAAAATGCCATGAACAGGTCCCATTTTTGCAGTGGAACTACTTGCTCTCTTTTGGTGAGAGCAGAAAGAGAGGAGCCCTAAACCCCTCTCCCTTTGTTTTGTTATAAACATTCTGTTTTGAAGTTGCGGCATTAACCTGCAGTGTTTCTGGAAACATGTACCAGTATTTCTTTAGCCATTAGCTGGAGGAAGAAAACCATCTTTGTACATCTTTCAACCAAAGAATTGATTTTGACAGTCTTTTTGTTTTGTTTTGCTTTCCTTTTCTTTCTCTTTTTTTTTTCCTGAATAGAAGATGCTCTGGGGGGAGGAACTCTGAACTTTCTAAATAAGTCAGTATGAACTAGTCTCATTAAGCAGCTGAAATAAACTTACAACTGTATAAGATAGTTTTTAATTTAAAAATGTTAATGTTTGTGTTAGAACATACAGGATACATGGAAAATTGATAAATAGACTGATTGTATATTTCCATTATCTTGCTGAGTACCTGAGGAGAGAAATATAGGGTTATACATGGTTGGTTAACTTAAAATCTGTTTCAGTGGCTATATCTTTTATTAGCTTGTAAATGCTGAAACATTACATTGCAGTGTGATATAGAAAATTCTACCTTTTTTTTCCTCCAAAATTTCAGGGTTATTAATTTCTTTAATTTCTTTCACTTTGTAGCTTGTCATCTTTTTGTTTTTGTCAGTCATAAATACAGTTTGGGGAGGAAAATGTAAGTATGGTACTAATACATAGAAAGAGAAGGGATAAAATTAGTGGGTTTTGGTTTTGTTTTTTCCTAGGCCTGTGGTTTGGTTAAAAACCTTGCCCTCATGACTCATATTACTACGGATATGGAAGATGGCCCAATTATTAAATTAGCCAGTAATCTTGGAGTTGAAGATGTCAACTTGCTCTGTGGTGAAGAACTTTCATACCCAAATGTGTTCCTGGTTTTCCTAAATGGTATGTTACTTTTCAGCAATCTTGACTCTGATTTGTTGCTGATGGAGAGTTGGGCTTCGGAAATCCTCCAGTAGTTCTTGGAGCACAGTCAACAGCAGATGCTGCTTTCCACATGCAAATAATTTCCTCTGTAAATATTTTGATAGGGCTGGGCAAAGTAGATGGGCCAGATGATGACACTTAGTTGCATGAAGTTGTGTCTTCAGAACTCTGACTGCACATGTGTGTAGCTGGGAGATTGAAGCTTTCTCAAATTTCAGCCCTGCTTTTAAGGCCACTTGCATAAATGGGCACAAAAATATGTACATTCAGCCAGAGGTTTGTTTGTTTTTTCAGATATTGGCCAAAGGAGGTGCCATTCATAAATTACTTTCAAAAGAAAATAACTTCAATTTGTAATA
The DNA here is from genome assembly GCA_013397075.1 of Rhabdornis inornatus. NCBI lineage: Eukaryota > Metazoa > Chordata > Aves > Passeriformes > Rhabdornithidae > Rhabdornis > Rhabdornis inornatus. The sequence goes on from VWZS01005048.1 coordinate 282,969, forward strand.
TGTAATATTGTAATAAATTTACAAATTCAGATCTTCCTTTACAGAAAGTATTTAGTTTTTTGTAATCTTTATATGTTTTTATGGATACTCATGCATTTTAAAGTGCCTTTAAAAACAGAAAGGAAACATCAAAGTTCTGTTTGCAAAGTTTAGCAATGCTATTCTCTTTAAAACTACCTTTGAAGGGCCATCTTGTTTTGTGCGTGATTAGAAAAATTAGACCCTGGAAAACAGGCCGCTCTTGTTAAAGGGGTGATTTAACACACATGCTTTGCATCTGCACACTCATATTTCTTTTACAACTGATCTTCTAGCATTTCTAAAACAACAGGTACTATGGTATCAGATTTCAACATACTGTCATTTTTAAAACTATAACTGTGATTTCAAAATAGCTTTTTGTGAGCAGCATCCACTTCCAGGGGCTAGTGTGTAGCGTCTGCCACCATGGATAAGTTCTCCATTTACCCTTGAATTAAACAGCAGTTGTTCTTCAACCCTGCCTTTTCCTGGTAACATAAAAGCAACACTTGACCAAACTGCATTCCTTTGCTCTGCTTTTCTGTAGCAGTATGTTGAAGGTAAGGTTCACTGAAACCACATGCACTCTCTTCTGTCTTGTTTTATGGTCCAAAGAGGAGTGCAGAGCCAAAACATTGGACTCTTCCTTCACAAGCTCAGTTTGCAGTACGGAACAAGATAGTACATTCCCAAATATAGATGAATTAGTACTAAGTGGGGCAAGCCAAGTTACTGTTCAATCCACTGGTTTGTGGGTTTAATCCATAAAAAATTGAAACTTGTGGATAGCTGACTTGATCCTGATTGAAACTTATGACCTAAGGCAGATTATCTGTTAAGTACAAATTCTTTAAGCTGTAAAGACCTTTCTGTTTTCTTATAAACTCCGTAAACTATCAACCTTTGTTTTCTCCTTTAAAGTGTGACCATAGATGTTTATTTTATATATTAAGATTACTTTGGTCAGGTGACTCTTTAAATGAATTTTTCTCTCTTGTTTGTTCATCATGCATCAGAATATTTAAGTATGAGCTTGAAGTGCCCTGCTAAGATAGCTGAGTTGAGCTAAGTATCTTGAAGAGAAATTCTAGTACTGTTGTGAGTGATCACATATATCAAAATATCAGGACTTTAAAATTTCTGACAGGGCAGCAGGGCTGTTCCTTGGTCTGTTCTTGGAAATACTGAATCCATTTCAGTACAGGTGAAATTGCAGGCTTCAGGCAGGTGAAATTGCAGACTTTGAAGTTGTTAACTTGTGCGCTAACTGATGAATGGACACCTGAGCAGAAACATACTTGAAGAAAGCTGGAAGAAACACATCATTTGATTTCTTAGGCTATTTGGAAGCATGCAGGTAGATGACTTGTGAAATTCTGACAATTTTGAATTGGGAGGAAAAAAGAGCCAATTCTTATTCATGTTAGAGAAGGGAGATTTTATAACAACTCATTATTTGCGAGAAGCAGGAAGTACTTCTATGCATGCCACACATGATCAGAATTTGTAAATAGTTTTGGATGTGCAAAGGATGCACCAGGTATTTCTTCTCTCTCTGAACAGGTAACATCCTTGGTGTCATACGTGATCACCAGAAATTAGTCAACACCTTTCGGATCTTGCGTCGAGCAGGTTATATCAACGAATTCGTTTCCATCTCTACAAATCTGTCTGACAGATGTGTCTACATTTCCTCTGATGGAGGGAGATTGTGCAGGTAAACTTATCATCAGAATTACTACTGAACTGGCTATAAACACTGTTCTATGCACTGGGCTAAGATTTTCAGGGGAACAGATATAAGCAAATTCAGTAAGACTTGAGCATCTCTTTTCTCCTTAAATATAAGCCCTCATTCAAAACAGGTAGAGGTTGGAAGAGGCAGAATGGGTTAATGAATATATGCTTATTTTAGCATTGACTGTCTGTGTGCATATTCTGTGTGCACTTCAACAAAGCAGTAGTCACAATTACTGGTGGCATTCCACTTTATTCATTAATTGAATCTCAGAGCATGTTGAATGCAGTTTGAGGTATGTCAGAGGCTCCAAAATAGTAAATGTACAAACCATCAGTTAATCATACCTGGTCAAGAGATCCAGCACAGGGACATATTCAGTGGCAGAGAAATCACTTTTCCAGTCAGGGCTGCTACATGTAGTTTGGGAAATGGCAGTAAAGTTTCCAATTTTTAAAATAAAAGGGAAATCATGTGGTTTTCAAGGCTTTACCAAGTTTGCTTTGTGGCACCCCTCACCCTGCAATTGTTCAGATATCCCTATGAACCATTTAGAAGTGCTTATTAGTCTTCTAACAGTTACTTACTTCAGAGGGGACTCCACGAGTATCTTGTAGCTATTTGCTGCTCTTTATCAAAGCAACTTGTCCAAATAGCAACAGCCCTTGACGTTGCCTTCTTGCATGCCATCCTTTGTGTCAGTGTTTTTGTGTGGTAGGGAAGCCTCAGAGATCCATGTGCTATTGAAATTTATGGATTCATCAGAGATCACCCACAGTAAATGCCTGTACTTTACAGCATGTAGGCAATTGCAAAATGCGACCTTGCATGTGGACACTTGAGCACAAACTGTTCACTTAGTGTTCTGTAAAATCCCTGCAATAACCGTGGTACTAAATGCTGTTCTTAGCTTTGTAGTTCAGGAAATCTCAAATCTTTTAAAGCCATCATCAAAATCTGTAGGTAAAACTTACGAAATTTTAGTTGAATGATTTAAAGGAGAAAAAATGGCTTTCACCTCAAAATTTAAGTCTTGATTTTTCTGATACACGTTTTAAGTTATATCAGACTAAGGTCTGAATAGTTATTGATTTTTTTTATGTGGTTTTATCAGTTAAAATCCAACAAATTTTAAGAACAGTTTATAGAATAGGTTGTGCATAGGCAGGGTTCTTAGTGTAAATATAAATTAAGTTACCTAAGTATTTGCTATGACAATCCTTTTTTTTTTCAATTTCAGGCCTTACATAATTGTCAAGAAGCAAAAACCTGCAGTTACAAACAAACATATGGAAGAACTGGCTCAGGGCTACAGGTAGACAATTCAAGTAGACCATATTCATCTTCACCAAGTAAATACTGTGTGGAGATACTTCAGTCAGTCAGTATTTCACAGTCTTGGGGTTAGCTAATTAGAGAAGTCTGCTCTCCTATATAAATTCATAATCTCTGTACTGGAGATTTTCTATTTAAAGTAATATTAAGGCTGGTGTTCTTATTTTGTTACTGCTGTGAGATTTGGTGAGTACACAGAATAAATACATCTCACAGCCTCATCTTTCTGCAAGTGGAAGGTATGAGGCAGTATCATCCTGATTGGAAAATCAAACACCTCACAGGTGTATCAACTTAACCACCCTAAACTAGGCACATTCAGAGCTTTTGAAAGTCCTTGCAAATTCTTAGCTTACATATTTTTTAAAAACCCAGACTTACACAAAGGCATTTCAATTTAGTTCTAATTAAATTTCACAAAATTATCACAGGAACATACATGATAAACCTTATATTTGCCTGCATTTACAGTGATGATGAGTACATATGGGAAGATTTTATTTAGTTGTTCAAGTAAGTAACATCTGTCAGACTGTGAAGCAGTGAAGGGGCAACAGGATTAAAAACCCACATTTTTCTTCAATATGTAATATGCACAGACCTTTACATGTAGAAATATTTATCTAGTTTAACTTTACATGTTACATTCCTTTAATATATGTACTAAGTATTTTACATTTGCAGAAATATAGGACAGTACTTCTAGTGTAACTTTTAATTTATCTGTAGGAATTTTGAAGATTTCTTGCATGAAGGCCTCGTTGAATATTTAGATGTGAATGAAGAAAATGACTGTAACATTGCCCTGTATGAAAATACAATCAATAAGTAAGTGGTCATTCAGTAACTGGTACAGGAAAAATCTTCATAGGATGATTCTTTAAAATGCAAACATAAATAATGTTACTGTTTCCACATGTACACACTGCTCCCTTGCTAATGGTTGAAACTACTCCAGATGAAAGCTAAAGAAAGAAATCTGTGTGTGCACATCCTAAATTATCCATGGGAAGTTACAAAAAATGGTTTAGGTTTTGGGAGTTCTATTCCTGCTACTCTTAAAAATATTAAATACTTAAAAGTATATCCTTTCTTTCTCTGGATGTGGCTCTTTTTCTTGTTCTGATCGTTGGGCTGCTCATCATAAATAATTTTATTCAATAGGTATCCAGAAGGCAAATGGTTCCACGTGTTATTTGATTATCTTAGCATATCATGATTGTTTGGAAATTTATTTTCTGGCTCTAAAGGGACCCTAGACACCCACCTTACAGTAAGTGGAGTGCTGGAATGAGACCTTCCTGTTGACTTTTGGATGTATAATAGGCCCCAATAAAAATGTCTGCATCATTCTGTGTATTCTTTACTGCACATCTTAAAACCATTTTTGATATGTGATTTTAATTCAGAAAGATTTCCAGATCTGTTATGTTTTCCATGTATTCGAAGGACCTGCTGCAATTTTTTTTACTCTTATCTTCTAACCGTGGTTAAAGAGCCCACATTAAAGGAATGATTCTTTTAAATTTTTAAGTCCTCCTATCTTTTTACTGGTTTTTAATCTTTCTCTGACAATATCCTGTAAACTGAAGGCTGACTGTGAAATGCTGGACGTTATCTCTGTGAAATGTTTGATCAGTAGATGTATGCAGAAAATTATTTTTCTGAATAATCTGTCCTGGTAAAGTACTCCTGCAAGCTAACAGAAATACATAATTGATTTCAGTGGAGCTGGGTGAGCCCTTCAGTTATCTTTAACCTTTGCTAAATGTAATGCATTAACTGCTAATTAAATTGCATTGCTCCCACGCAGGCTTTTGAAGACTTTATCACTTTAAGAAATTACTCTTGCATGCTCTTGACTGAGTTCTGTATACATGAGCAAAGAAGAGCACACACAATTGCTGTCATTTGTTCCAAAATTAAATAACTTCCACAAAGCACCAGAGCTGAAAATTTAAGTTACAGGACAACTGACTCAGCTAGGAAGGTTAATGGGAATGTATCACATGAAATCATTGTTTAGTCCAAAAGAGGAGGAGAAGGTGAACTTCCAATGGACCAGTGTGAGGAAAGGACTCCACAACTCCCAGGAAGCTCAGAAGATTCTTGTATTGTCCCATCAATTGTTTTGAGTTTGGCTTCAATGCTGAGTGGCTAAAAGTGACAGAGTATCTGGGCTTGCATCGTATGAGCACATTGCTCCTTGTGTTTGGTAATGATACTCCCTACATCCTGAGCAGTTGAGTTGTGTACCCCCTATCTCCCAGATGATGATCTTGCATTTTAAATGGTGTGACCATGTTGATGCAGCTTGTTCTGGTAATGTGACTGATACAGCCCACTATCTGAAGTATCCCAGTAACATTCCTGCTTTTGTAATACAGGCTTCTTTTTGCTACAGTATCCTCCCTTTATCTTTCCAATCCCGTTAGAGGGATTGGAAAAAGTCAAAAACTCTTTGGAGTATTTGACTCTAAAGCGTTCAGTTTCTTCCTTAAACATTTGTAACTCTTCTTTTCAAACTCACGAGGTTGACTTTCCTTTCTTGGGCCTGGTTCTGGCAGTGGCATTTTTGATCTGCAGGAATTGAACTGCCCTGTAAAGTTTGAAGGTCTCCCATTAGCGCTCTGGAATACTTCATAAGGTAGTAGGATCTGTGTAGGTTGCATCATCTTTGGTTGAAATAGGATTGACCTTACTGGAAAAAAACATTTGTTAAACATCCTATATGCAAATGTGTATCTACTTCCATGCACTTGTACCCTCTGAAGAAATCTGCAAAATTCACTATCAGTAGGTCTCAAGCCTCTGGTTTTATTGTTTGAAAAGTATCAGCAGGTCTGTGAAGTTTTGCAGAATGGAGGAGCATTCTCTGCTTTAGGTTTGCCACTGGCTCTTGAGAGCATTTTGCATTACTTGACTGCAGTGTGGATTCTCCCATTAATATTTTCTTAAGACAGGCTTTAGATAACATAGCTGCTTTTTGTCAGGTGGAGAAAAATAGTGGCTGTCTTCTGGCTAGCAGGTGATTTTTAGGTTGTTCACGTGTATTCGTGATTTATAAACATTTCTAAGACTGATAGATAATTTCATTGGCTTAATCCTCAGGACTTCCATGCCTATTTTTTTTTCAGCTTTCAGATTTCATTATTTTTCCGGTAGTACATATATTGTTTATCTAAGTTCCTGCTGGCATTTGTCTTCAGTGTGTATGTGCTTGTGTGTAATTCCATAGCCTTTTTTAGCTTACAGTGCTTGGCTATCTTGAATGTTGCCATAATAAAGACTTGTCTGTCACTTCCTTGGCAAGATCCTAAAGTTTAGTAATCAAATTAATTTATTTAAATAATTAAAGTCTTCCAAAAGACTTGCAAGAGAAGTCAGAATTAAAGGTGAGATTTTCAGAGTGCATTGGGTTTAGATGTCTGGGAGAAGCAATGTGTGCATAAACCCAAGCTCTATGTAATAAAACCACGACATGAAAGATAGGCTTTGAATAGGTTTAGTTATAATCATCTGTATTTCATAATTCCCCACTTCCTAATTATTTATCTTGATTTAAATTCATATCTGCTTCAGCCAAGCTTTATTGTACACTTCATTCTTAGTTATTAATCTCTCCTGCATCCCAATGCATGCTATGATTTGTCTTTGTTAAGCATGGACTTTCTCTTCTGAAGCTTATGTCAGATAGAAGAAATTGTCTTTCTGTATTTACTCCTTTTCCCTGTCTTTTTACTTCTCATCAGTACTGTCTTTTAATAGCATATTCACTTCCAAAATATTTGCAGAGCTTTTCAAATTGTGTTGTATTATATCATGTACCTGTGGCACTGGATCTGGTTTGGAGACAGATGTTTTCTCTTTAACTGATATAGCTGACCTTGGAAAACTAAAACAGGTTTTTTAATGCCTGAATCTGTTGTGCTCTTCCTTCTTCTATCTCCCCAGTGGATTTCTGGATCTCTGAGATTAGAAATTTGATGTGGAGGGCTCTCATTACATGTGAAGACATTCCTTAAGGCATTTTGGGTCTTACTGTATAAACTGATGTTTTTATTGTCTTACTGAGCTCCCTCAGGTTGTAGTTATCTGGAGGCTTTTCCTCCATTGTGGAGTTCCATAAACTCTGATTTATTTCTCTTTCATTTCTTTTCATGTGGAAACACTTAAAGCCAAGAGAAAGTTGTTGCATTTTTGTAATAAAAATAAAAATTCAGTAGTGAATCCATGTTTTGAGGTCCTACTGACTTACATTCTCCTGAACAGAATTGAATTTGAAGTGTTGTGAGGTACTGCTGAGTTAAATAAATTCTACTGAAGTTGTTTGTTCACAAGCCTGCCATAATTGGTACTCTTTCTTTTAAGAGATACAACCCATTTGGAGATTGAGCCTTTCACGCTTCTGGGTGTCTGTGCTGGGCTGATTCCATATCCTCACCACAACCAGTCCCCAAGAAACACTTACCAGTGTGCCATGGGGAAACAAGCCATGGGTAAGACTACACTTTTTGTTCCTCTTTGAAGTGTTATGTAGTTGTTGAAGCTTTGTAGCAAAAGCGACAAAGAAAAACTTTTCTTTCCTGGTAAAAGCTTTGCTATGAAAGGTAAAAGAGCACTTCTTTAGCTTTGAGAAAAAAAATTACCTCTGAAACTTTGAAAGATTAATGTGAAAAAAGTACCAGTCAGTTTTACTTAATGAAGACTATATCTGCAGTTCTTAACACTTAAAATAAAATTTTAATAAACTGGGACACTTTTGCATTTTCTGTGGGGTTTTACTGGAAATCATAATGACTTTGAAGTTTTCAGCATATCTGCGGGATTGGCAGAGTGGGGCTTTCTTTCTCTTTATGCTGCAATGTGCTGTGTGTTTCCAGACAAAAAAGAGTTAAAAAGTGTTCTCACAAAGAGAGGCAGAGCACAGATGGAGGAGCATTTCCTTGACTAGTTGAGTAAGTGTCCTAAAAATAAATGTATCAATAGTTAACGTTGACATCAGACAATAAGAAGAATCAAGTGTGAAAGAGAGTGGTTAGTAATTTGAACACTTTCCACAGCCATAGTTTAGATTTTGTGCTCTTGCTGTTTTGGATGAAGAGGGCAAGTACTGAAGGAAAATTAATTTTCTGATTACTTATTATTTAATTTGACAGTGTCATAAAAACCCAACTGGTCATTAAAACCCAACTGTTTTGTAAATTTGCTGCTGGGGATAATTGACAGCAGTTAAGTTCTAATCCTTTCTTTAAGCCTCAGCAAAACCAGCATTAAAGTGTCCCAGTCTATGGCCTGTGATCAAGGCAGAGGAGCCTGAGCAGTCATACATCAATTCAGACAGCTGCATTCAGACTGGTGCTCTACAGGCTGGTTTCATGGCTTGTATTGATGGCTTGCTTGCAAGTTGGGAGCTACAGTAGCACAACTCTGTCTCATGAAGAAACTGCCACTTCAGTTGGGTTTACTAAACCATTTAATTTGGGCTGTGTGTTCAAAGCTGAAACACTGCACGTTTTGTGAGACTTCTCCAGCAGAATTAATAGCAAAGTAATTGCCTTATGCTGAACCGTCATGTTGAGCACATGATAACAGAAAATAGCAAGATACATGTTCTCTGTTTAAATTAAAAAAAAAAAAGTGTGAGTGGGTGGAAAGAGGAGCAATGCAATCTTTTTCCTTACAGTTCTCCCCCATCCTATTATCTTTCCCCCACCTCTGAGTCTCTATTTTATGACTATTAGTCTCAGAAGGTTTGGTTAGTTACCACACACAGTTAAGCAGGATCAGTGTGTACAGAAAGCCAATTCAGTATCTGTGGAGTTCTTTTGTAGTTTTCTGTGTGAAGGTTTTTTTCCCCGTTTTGTTTTGAGTGTCATTTGCAATTCATTGTCTGTGTTTTCTGAGGTTGGTGTATTCAGCTGCTTTGACCCTAGGTCTTGCACATTTAGCTCCTTGGATACAATCCTCCGACGTTCCTGCTGACGCTAGGAACACAAAAGCCATTGAATATCTTGAGCAATAAAAAAAGCCTTTGTTTCAGTTTGTTATGACAAAACACCTGACTTAAAGAATAAGCAGCTAGATAAAAGTAAATTTTAAAAGTTGGCACATGGCTTGAGCTATATTTTGCTCTGTCTGAAGTACCTGCAAACACCTGAAGCTTTCTGTAATAACTGCTTTTAAAAAAGCCACTGTTAGTGACATTATGTAGGGGCAGAGAAGATTTTTCTCTACACGTACCGATCAGATGAGACCTAGAGGGTATTCCTGAAACATTGCACATACATTTTTTTGTTTATTTTTGTGAAGAGATGTGATGTAGTGCTTCAAACCCAACCTTTAAGTAACCATCCACCTTTAGTGCTTTCTTCATACTGAAATTGCAGAGCAACTCCTCATCCAGCACTGCTGTGTGGAAAGTCTCATGTCCAAGTCCTCTGTGTCACTCCCTTGACTGTCAAAACCTGGGGCAATGAAGGGAGCCCAGGGTTAAAACTGGGAGAGGAGAGCCTTGTGCTTGTCTACACTGACCCACCCACTCTGACCACATCACAGCACTGTGCCAGCAGCTTTGGACAGTCTTTTCTTTTTTAAGTCTCTTTTTTAAGCAACATCAAGCTAAGCAAAGGTGTGAAAGCACAAATAAGTGGAGAGTGGATATCAGAGATTGCAATGAGATCTGTAATCCAGTGTCCCTGACAAGTGTTGGGTCCTAAAATAGTAATGCTTGTTCTGGAGAGCATTACATGTCGTGAAAAATTCCTCCCTTTCAGGGGTAGATGAGTCATCTTGTTGGGGGACTAGAGCTGCACTTAATGACCAAACTGGATTTCAGCAGAATTAAATTGAAATTACACCCTTCACTTTTGTCATAGATAGTTTACCTTATGTTGCAGGTTGAACTGTAAGACTGAGAGGAAGTTAAGTAGTAAATACAACACCAGCTGCAAAGACCTCAGTTGAATGTTGACATTTCAGTGCAAGGTTAACAGTTGTAGCTTAAAATCTCAGAAGTACTTAAGAGGAAAATGCAAGAGTCTGTACTATTTGCATTTCATGTGTTGGTAAAATAATGCTTAAGAGAATCAAATGCTTCTACAGTTACTGTTCTAAACTGAGCTTTTGAATTTCGTTAAGACACAAAAACCTAGTCAGTTTTGCACGTTGTGCATCTGTGGCTGTGTAAAAGCCTAATATGAAGAATGAAAAAATACAGTTTTCCTGCCAGTAGTCCCCCATATTGCACATGCACATGTGCTGCTGTATAAGTGATGGCGTGGGTACACAAAGCAAGCTGTACACTCACAGCCCAACTGTGCACTGCAGCTTCAACCCAAAGGACATAACACAGGTCTTGGCTAAGGAAAGGAGAATTTGGGTGTTGATTATTACTTTAGCTCTTAAAGAAAAGGAAGTATTTGAGGGGACAGACGTAGGTGGGTGAGAGCTTTGTTGTAGAAGCTTATCATGAAGCAAAAACTTTGATATTACCAAAAAAGCAAAACAAAGCCTCTTACTGTATCATGTACTTCCTGCTTTGCTTCTGTGGAATAGCAAAGCCCTTTATATATTGCTCTGCCTTGTACTGTAGCCAGCTGAATATGTTCAAATTGAGTTGAGAAGATAAATGTGCTTCAAGGAACTGAGTGCTGGGGGGTTTTGACAGTTGTAAAAGCTCTGTGGTGGACTGAGGGCCAGAGTCCTCCCAAATTTTGTACAGCTAGCCTAGGGGCACAGAATCTAATCAAACCTCAAAGCAAAACCAGCTGTTGCTGGTCATCACAGCTGGGTCTGGGAGCACTGTGGCCACAGCTCTGTTCTGCCACTGCTCTTTGAGGACTTTTTGTGCTCTGCCACACGACCACGTTTTGGCACCTCTCCTCTCCTTGGTAGTAGCCACAGAAGTGCTGAGGCAGAAATTAGCTCTCCCCTCTGCCCCCCAATTTACCCATAATCTTTTTAAGCCACTCCTTAATCTTTCTAGTGTGAAAGGAATATTTCTAATACTTAACATCCAGCTCACTTTAATGCATGTACTGTAACAATCTATCTGAGCTGAGTTGGAACCCCCTCCACAAGGCTTATTGCAGCATTAAAAAAATTTACTTCTTCCTCTCTTGCTTTGTGCTCATATAAAAGGACAGAATCATAGAAAATCCGTGGTGAAAACAGGGGAAATACAGAATTACAGCAATTCTTTTCTTGGCATGTGCGGTAATAGCCCTTTTGACTCAAGTAGATTGATTTCTGTATCCTTGTTAATTTTGATTGTACAGTTTAATGTTGTAACTGATACACCAGAGAATTGTATTATTGCTTATTTTAGCAGGCTGTTTGTTCTGGTGAGTTCTGAAAACTTTCGTCATCGGAATAACAGTGCTTCATTTATGCTAAATATCAGTAGATAGTGTTTTTATGGTGATTATTTCACACTAAAGGATGCTCAAATGGTACTTAAAAAGGCAAAAAACAAAACTGTCAGGAAACAGAAAAAAAGGAAAGAATGCACACGTGCATTCACAATATATAAAGTACTGAGAAAAGCAAGAAAATTATCTTTGTTGTATTCAGGTCAACCTTGTGTGTTTTGCTTTAACCAGGGCTAATTACCAATGAAAAAAAATTGGTTCTTGCTGTTGGGATAATTATAAATCCAAGTCATTGTGAGCAGGGTTTGTTATGGTGAACTTTAATTATACTTTACTTTTGCTTGGTTGTTTGGCTGGAGCAAACAAGGACTCTGTTCTTTGAGAGAGAAAACAGAAATAAAGCTAGTGACTTCCTTCATTTCAGCACCCACACAGAGGGCTCGTCCCAGCACACCAGTCCTCTGAAGAGAGCTGCTGCTTTATTTTAAATAAGCAGATTGTGGTTTCAGGCTGTGGTTTGTTAGCCCAGTTTAAAGAAAGCATTATTTGTATAACCATTAAATCGTAGCAACTAGGAATAATATTGCTGATATATGGCATGCTTTGTGGCAAATTTATTTCGTTTGTGCTCTAGAATCACTCTCTAACCAGTTTCTTTCCTGCTAGGATATCTGTCATTGATATATATGTATATGTTTTCCATTTGATACAGCATTCACCTGAAGAATAACCTGAATACAGTTTATTATTGAGGCTCAAAATCTCAGTAATGTCAGTTGCTTCTGGCTCCCAGACAGTAGCAGTTCTGTTAGGCTTATCTGAACCTCTGATAAAAATGCAGTTTTGAAATATGTGAAGCATCTGAAAAGAAATCATTTGCATTACCTGAAATATGTAAAAGTGTCATCTGAAATCCTCGATATAAAGGGGACTTCCACAGATTGTTACTGGGGTGTAAAGGACACCCTTAAAGTGTAAAAGATAGCTAAAACTTGTGTTCCAGACCTCATCCTGTCTTAGCATTCCTAACCAGTGAACCACAGAAGATACAGCATATAAACCTCTCAGAGGAGAGAAAAATTGCAAGCATTTTGAAAGTTAAGTTTGGCATGACTTTCTCTTGGAAAGATTTCTCTGAACATCAGGAAAATGTTCCCGCCTGTGAAACATTTAAGCTGAGCTTCACTGCAACCTATCCCAAAAGCACCCAAATTACTCATTCTACATGGAGAGGGGGGAAATGGTCTAAGCCTGTAAAGTTTTTAATCTGGAAGTATGTTTTCCTTCTGCACACTGGAAAACCGGGGGGTTTGAGTCAAAAGTACAATGGGAACAATGTCTAAGTGAATTCTCAGAGTGTATCAGAAATACTGGGGCCTTGAGGTGATGGGCCTTGCAGGGTGGGACTGCAGAGGTCTTCAGTGTTGATGAATCCGGGCCCTATCAGCTTGTGTCTTTCTAGAGACAAACAATACTGCTCAAGGATGATTATCCCAGAGAAAGACAGAAGAACAACAGCTTAAAAGCAAGAGACAAGTTAAGCCTGTCAACTCTACCAGATTTTTCTTGTCATTTGAAAATGCTGTGCTTGTGTCGTTAAATCTACTTTCTAGAACCTGGGAAAGTCCAGACCAGCTGTAACAGTTCATTTTCAGACAGTAGCTGTTGAGCTGTCTCTCCATTCCTGTCTTTGGGAAGGGTAGACTTGTTGTGGTTTAGGAGAGCGAGCCTAGTGCCAAGGACAGGATAGGTCTTTGGAAATGCCTGGTTTTAGAGTTTGATTTTCTAGACACACTGTGTAAATGGGAATTGCAAGTAGATGCATGTAAAATGTGAAGCTGGCCTCCCCAGTGAGCAGGTTTGTGTTCAGATGTGCTTCCTGGCCGTGTGAAATCTTCCTTATACTGACTGCTTTGACCTTTCCAAGAAAGCAGCCAGACTTTGAAACTGCAGGAGAAAATGGAAAAGTTATGAAAGACTTACATCCCAAGAACAAAGTACTGAAAAATATTTAACACTTACAACTTTAAAATGTTACCTTTTCAGACTGTAATTTCTTAATGGCTTAGAGACATAGCATAGTCCTGGTACAGCAAACTCCAGTAACATATGATTGTCTTAACTTTTGTTCTGCTACACAACAGTTTACGTTTCCCTGCTGGGTGTTAATTATTTTTTCCTCAGATTTCAGGAGACACTTTGGCATTCTGATGGGACAGGGCCAAAAATTTCAGTCTCAAGCTGGGAGGTCTATACAAAGGGTTGAATTCTGAACTGTAAATTTAAAATTAATTTCCTGTAAAAAGATATATATATTATGAGTGGACTTCTACTGTAGTCTTTCTATTGATGATGCTTCTAATTTCAGAAAGTAAATCACTCTTGGCTGCTGCTAGTGGTATGCTTTGTTAGTACTCTGTCACGTTCTAACACAGGCTGCTGTTGAACTAATTATTGTCCAAAAAAGGAAGGAAATACGATGTTGAAGATGAAGAGCTTGACCCACAATTTCTTTTGAACTCAGTGATAGTCTTTCTGTTGATTCTCATGTAATTTTGGATCAGGTCTCAGAAACACAAGTTGAATTCCACATAAAATACCCAAACCTGTGGCTATAAGAACAATAAAAGCAAACTTCATACTTTCAGGATTCAGTGTTGTGACTAAAAAAACCCTTTTTATTTGCATTTAGTCAAATGACTTTTATTTCTTTTGTTGTTATTCTTTTTATATTGATGCTTAAGTTTTCTGTGTTCAAGAGAAAATAAATAATTCTTTCTGGGAGCTTAAATTAAAAAAGCACTTACATATTTACTTAAATAAAATATTCTAAAATTGTTTTGGTTTTGATTCTTTTGCTATTTTTTCCTCTTCTTTTTTTGAAGAATTTCTATGCGATTTTAATTAATTTGCATTTTGGTAATTTTTTAGCCAAGACATTCCTAGAAAACTCACTAATGTTCACTGCTTTGGTTTTTCCTTTACTTTTACGTGCAGGTACTATTGGATACAATCAAAGAAACAGAATAGACACTCTGATGTATCTCCTTGCCTATCCACAGAAGCCAATGGTAAAAACAAAAACAATAGAACTGATAGATTTTGAGAAACTCCCTGCTGGACAGAATGCCACAGTTGCTGTGATGAGCTACAGTGGCTACGATATTGAAGATGCTCTTGTCTTAAATAAGGCCTCTTTGGACAGAGGTAGGATCCATCAACTCCTTCCCACTTCTCCAGCTTTTGTTCCTATATATTGTAATAAACTTTTCTCGTAGTGTTATCCTGTAATAACTTTTAATACAGTTTACAATAACTGTATTATTAACACTAATACAGTGTAATAACTTTTATTACAGTTTTGAGCATTAGATCTCCAGTTAAGAAATTGAATTCCCAAACTGCTTTGAATACTTTTGTTTGTTTTCTGTATGATTAGTGATTGTAACTCCATGCATACGGTTGTGTGGCGAAGTTGCCAACATGCATATAAACTTCTGAGTCTGGATATTATAAGAAAAAAATGGCTAACTTATGACCTCAAATAAAAAAAGTGTAAATACTTAGTTTACAAGACACCTAAGGCATGAGTTAATCTCTTCTGTAGGGCTTGCTTTTTAGATAGTTACGTGAACCTTTGTTCACTACTGAGAAAGGTCTCATTATTTGCATCAGTAACAAAAGCAGTAGATGAAATTAGACTTGTGAATATATTTAGGGAAGGAATAGAACCCGAGGCAGTTTGTGTCTTTGTAAACTTGTTGTTCTGAGGCAGTATTGCCTACTTTCTGAGAGAAAATAACAGTACTCTCTAAAGAAAAATAATTTAGTGTTTATTCAGAGCTAAATTAATGACCTGCTTCCTTAAAAAAAAATACCAACTCTGTGGTGCAGTGTATTTTAGGTAAAAGTACATATTCACTCAAGGGAAGGTTAACTAACAGAGCCCCATATTTGTGCAGGTCTAGCCTGTCTTGCTCTCTCCACACTCCTTCAGCACTTCATGTTAATGCTGCTGAGGGCTGGAGGAGAGTTGCCTGAAAACTTAGTCTCTCTTCTCTCCCTTTTCGCAGTAAATTCCTTGGAGAGCAGGCGTAGTGCAGTGATCAAATTGGTTTTAGTTTTGGGTGGCCAAAATCAGATTCTTCCATAACTTTATTCCCCACCCCCCCAACTCCCTTCCTCCTAGTTGCTAGGCAGCAATAATAGTATTCCTAGACATGTATCTTTGGCATTAATGTCTGCTGCATTTAATTTATGCCTCCTTTTCTAAAACAGCAACAGGCATGATTTAAAACTGAATGTTTTTTTTTCTGGTAGACTGGTAACATTTACAGGGAGAGCTGTGGTACTTGTCAGGAATTACTTGACATAGTCTGAAGATATAGATGTACTGTATGTGGCCACAACCATCTTTCTAATGAACTAAAATAATGCAGGATTATTGGTGAGCCTTGTTCTTGGTTCTCTGTAATTCTAAATGTGATTAAAGTCTTTAGTATCGTGGTTAGTTGCTGTACTTGGATATAAATTCTACAGATTAACTTTTCTCGTCTAAAACCCACTAATTTTATAACTGTATATGTAATTTCAGGTGAGGAAAGAAAGAATAATGGGTTGATTATACTAAACACTCAGTTAGTGCTTTCCTGGTAGACTAGCTTATGCCAGCCACAAACATGAGTAAAAGTTCAGGTTTCTTAGAAATCATGAAAGGAAGAGGTGTTCCTCTCACCCTCTTACAGTCTTTTCTCCCGTGTTACATCTTCCTGGAGACAACCAAAATTATTCAAGAGATTCAGTGCTTTCAAGAGAAATGATGTGTGCATGTGTGTGCAGAGATACAGAAGCAGATTAGCACAGTTCAGAATTGGACTGTTGTCCAGTGTCTAAAAAAGAGTAGTGTCCATGATCTGATGTTTAAATTGTGCACCACTAGGTATCTGTGTACAGTGTTATGCATATTCAATGAATAACTAATAAAAAATACTTTATATTCTGTAGCTCAGATTTTATCCTGATCGTGTGTTGTAAAGGGTCTTTGAATTCCTAGGCAGATTGTGTTCCATTTTAGGTTTTGGAAGGTGTCTTGTGTACAAGAATGCCAAGTGTACACTGAAGCGTTACACGAATCAGACGTTTGATAAAGTGATGGGGCCGATGCTGGATGCAGCTACCCGTAAACCCATCTGGCGCCATGAGATTTTAGATGCTGATGGTATCTGCTCCCCAGGTAGGTCAAACTGCATGTTCATTCATGGCATACTCATAGTCAAAGTGGAAATTAATGTTCTGTCAGTATTTCTTGTGCACCTTGTTTTATACTTAGCATTTTGGGAGATTTTTTGTCTTGAAGACAATAGTATTGTGGTGGAAAATTAAAAAAAGTTAGTTCCTGGAAGCAGCATGTTACCAGTCATTGAGGGGACTTTTGTACGTGTAAAAAGTAGCTTTATATTTAAGTAGAAGAGTGAGTTTTTAATAATGTGAATCTGCTGAAGTATTAGAATTTGTATTCTTATGTTCTCAAATTGGCAAGCTTTTAATACTGTAATTTTTCCCTGTTTGTCTGTAATGTACTGTTGTTTTCGTAAGGATAGAGATAGAATCCTCATTATTTTAATTTCATGCATCAAAATCTCCTAGCAAGATGTCAGTTAATGCAGTTGTTTGAGGAAGTAAAACGTTATGGTTTTAACATTTTAGAAAGATGTTTGCAGAGAGATAAGAAAAACAAACTGAAATATAGAAAGAGTTGTATAACTTCCCAATGATAATAGATTTGAGAAAGAACCTTCCCATAGCGCCTTCCTTTAGTTAGAAAATGGCTTAATAGATGCACTAGGATCTGGTAAGAAAGGTGTTTTAAAGGGCACTAAACTTAATTCCATTATAGTAGCACAGTTGAGTCAATTTTGCTCTTTAACACATCACAATGGAGCTTTCAAAGTTAATTAAGAAAAAAAAGGCAAGAATCTTCTAAAGTATTAGATAGATAGGTCTGGGCTGGACTCCAGACTGAGGCTGTTCTCAGCATGTAGGTAAAAACCTATTTGAGATAGTTCATGTGGACAGAAGAGACACAGGCTGAAGTTCAGTGTAATTTAGTGGAGAAGGCGGGAGGTAGATACTTGGTGTGCAGTTGTATCATTGGGCATCCTCCTGATCTGGTTTTCAGTGTAGAGGGCAGGATAAGGGAATAGAGCAGGAGAAAGTGACACATGACACCAGTATCAATAGAAATATGTAAATACGAGGAGAGACTGACAGTAGTCTTGCACAGCTCCTTGTGGAATGATCGGCTGTCCCAAATTTAGGTGTGAATTTCTAAAATTTGTCAGTTCAGTCATAGCAAAGTGCTCCCTGTTAGTTTTCTCCATACTTAGAGCAGATGACTTCAGATGCTTTTGTGCAGACTTTTGACCCAGGGTATGTTGAATAGCTGTTCTCATAGTGCACCCAGCATGCAAGCTGTTCTAGTTTGGTTTACCAAGGAAAACTGTTTAGTGATTCCCTTACCATTCAATATTTAGTAAAACAGCAGAGCATACTTCTCGGGCATATTCCTCCTAATTAATCTTCCACTTTTTTTTTGTTTTTTCTTTTTTTAAAGCTTAAAATGTATTTCCAATGCAGTCAGATACATTTTCATAGTGCTTTTTCTTCTTGTTCTCTGTAGGTGAAAAAGTAGAAAATAAGCAAGTCCTTGTGAACAAATCTATGCCAACTGTGACCCAGACACCTCTGGAAGGAAGCAGTGTACCTCAGCAGCCACAGTACAAAGATGTGCCAGTAACGTATGTTGCAATATTACTTCAGAGCTGAGGAAATAGCATGAAGGAAAGGTGTCTGAGAAAATACTCAATTCTAGAAAACTCTCTTCTTCAGCTATAACTATATTTGGCTGTTTGTTTAATTGAAAATCAAGAAATTGGCAGTATATGAGGAAGCTTTTGCTGTCAAAAAGAGCCCACGTGAAAAAAACCCATGCCTTGTCCTTTTCAAGTTGAGCTTAATTCTCCCTTAGCTTCTATTGCAGCTCTTAAAACTTTTCTTTTCCAGAAACATGCTGTTCTCTGGCACTGGTATGTAAATGTGTATATAAATATAAAATCATTTTTCCTCATATATAAGTTCCATAAAGATTATAGTTTGGTCAGGAGCTTACCAAGACATGGATGCTTGTCTGTAACTTGTGTTTGGTTCATAGCAGTAAAACCAATGTTTTGGCTTCTTTTACTAGCTACAAAGGTGCCACTGATTCTTACATTGAAAAAGTAATGATTTCATCAAATGCAGAGGATGCTTTCTTGATCAAAATGTTGCTGAGGCAAACCAGACGTCCAGAAATTGGAGATAAATTTAGCAGTCGTCATGGGCAGAAAGGTAAAGGACAAATTTAAAAATAAATGCCTGTTGTATTTGCTTACTTTACATTCATAATGTATGTTTCCATTTATTGGTTCAGCTCTTTTATGATACAGTGATGGAAGGCCATATCCCTTTTTTTTTGCTGAAGTTTACCTAATTTAGCAATGATGTTTCTGAAATAGAAACGTATTAGCAAAAACAACTCGCAGTTGATCTATTAATCTGGAAGATACAGTAATTGCCCATTTTAAACAAGCACGGGATTTTTGAGGTAGGTTGGGGGTTTTTTTTAAGTCACAATTTGGATTTAGGTGATAGATTTGTCAGTGGGTTGTCAATAGATTGGAGAGGTTCAGAATGGACAGAAAAGATGAGAGATGAAATGGGATGTTTGCAGGTCTGTGCAGACATTCTGCTCTAAAGACAAGACTGCAGGTAGATAACTCAGAACCATGGTATAAAAGGGAAGCAAATCAGGAACACAACTGGGAGTGCACCAGCAGAGAGCAGAAAGAAAGGGAATGTTTTTAAAAATACACCTGGGACATGATCTGGAGCACCTCTGGATCTTCAGACCAAAACCTGACAATGAGTACCTACTAGGAAGCTGCTTGGTGACATGTAGTTCTCATGTTTTAATGTTACTAGGAAAATGAAAATCGGGAACCAATTTCTATATCTGCTGAAAAACAGTACTGAACTCCCCTTGACGTGAATGTAAAAAAAATGAGTCTCAGATCATTCTCTGAATCTCAGAGAGTTGGAAGGTGTGGAAAAGGTGCTAAGAAAGAAGTGACTGAAAACAGTCTGTAACCAGCTTAAAGGCATATTTTTTCTCATTGGTGTCAGTGTGGGACAGGTTTTGACATGTTCTCGTAGTTCTGTACACTTGGAAAATCGAGATTTGTAGTATCTGAAGCATGACCTGCATTAATGTATGTGCCGTGCTATTACCTGAGTGTTGGCATCTTGTTACATTTTTTGGCCTTATTTTGGCTTGAGAGCATTGCTTGGTCTCTTGTCAGATGAGATGGAAAGATAAAGAGGTTGATATTGATATATTGATAAACCAAATCCTTTCCATTGTGGCCTGTTGCAATCCTGTCCTAATAACTACTGGCCAGGTATAACTGAAGTGAAAGGCTGCATTCTTCTTGTGAGATGCAGAGCTAACCACAGTAATCCACATTTCTGTGGTGTCCAGGTTAGAGGATCAGGACATCTACCTACAGCAGACCTCTCAGTGAGAAGAGGTAAAATTGGTGCAGAAAGCAGTAGTGTATCACAGTGACAGCTGTTACCAGATACTGCCTCACATTTGTGTGTTATCTATAAGAATAGTCAACACAGCCTTTCTCAGTACATCCAGCTCTCTGCAAGATCACCTGTAATTCCACAGTGGCTTTCCACACACCCCTAAAACTGGTTTTTGAAACTCTGTATTCTCAGGAAATACTTCCATTGTTTTTGTTGTTATTAAGGAAGATAAATTCTTCCGATAAACATGGAAATGTTTTTCCTGATTGTATTTTCAAGATGGTTCTTGATCTAAAAATGCATAGCTTGTGATACAAGTGATTTGAGAATCAGTACTCTTGAAGGTTTAAAACAATTAAAGAAGCAGCATTACATACTTGATTTTCCTTATAAAACTGAGTCTAGTTCTTGCACTGCAGCCTTATAGGATAGTTATGATAAGTGAGGGGAGTGAGACCATTAGATTCAGAGGCAACCAGGACTTGAGCAATTGCAATGTTCAGCTGCTCTGTTCTTCCTTTTTTCAGGAAAGATCCTCCTTCAGGAATATTTTGTGTAGATTCTCTTTCAAATACTTTTTTAGTCTTACACACAATAAAGTTGTGCAGTGCTTAAAAACTTGGGAGCACTGTTAGAGCAATGCCTATTTCTTGATACAGTTTCAGCTTTGTATAATTAAACCCTTCTCCTTTTAAGTGGTATGCAGTATTTTAGCAGCAAGTTATTATATAACAATGCAATCAGTACTGTGCAGGACAAATTTTCTTATTAGAACTGAAAAAAAAAAAAGCCTCCAAATTATATTAAAGAAGCTGCTTGGTTAATCATGATAAATATTTATAGGGATTTGCCTGAGAAACTTAGGTAGGTACATTTTTTCTCCTAGTTTGGGCTATTAATGTGCACCTGTTGGAATAGTTGAACAGAATGTAAATTAACTTTTTTTTCATATCCCTTCAAAAAATAATGAAAAGAGTTCTCCACAATTCTAGAACCATAAGTGGAAGAATGAGAGAAGGAAACAGAATTGTGTCAGGCTGGCTGCAGTATGGCTTTAGGGTGCTAAGGACCTTCCATATGACAAAATGCATATAAGACATCTCACAATGTGGAGCAAGCAAGTACCTGTGGAAATCCCATGGTAATGAAAAGCAATATCCTAAATGCTGTAGGAAACTTTGAGGGCGCCCATAATTATGCCTGGCATTGCATTGGGTTAACAATGGCTGATCACCCTATATCTGTGCTTGGGACTACAATAATTATAATAATAATAACAACAATAATAATTATTATAATAGTAATAATAATAATCCAAGCCTATAAATTATTTAGAATATCCCTTTCAGCTTGGTTTTGGAGATATGAGTGGGAACATTGCAACAGTTGTGTTACAGAGTTTGCTGTAGCTGTCCCGTACATAAATCTGTAGTAATAATCCCTTGTGATCAAACGAGTGATCATATTCCAAATTACTACATTTTACTAGGACTCATAGCCTTCCTGGCAGTAAACATCTCAGTTCACTGCCCTGTAGTGAATTACAGAAGAAGATGTTACAGTAAATGGGAGAAAGGAGGAATATGGAGAAGATCCGTTTGATAGATACTAAGAAAAAAATGCTGACAAGACCAGTGCAGTTCACTGTTTTGCAGTTTAACTATACAGTGAAGAAGCCAATACTGACAGTAGCAGAACTGGAGAAAAGGCATGAAAAGGAAAGGGAAAGCCTCCTTCAATAGCTTTTTAAGATTGTATCTAGTAGTATCATCCTCTTTCATCAAACTGGGGAAGGATCCATCATATCAGAATAATATAGACAATCATGAAACAGAAATCATAATACCAACAGTTTAACTTCTTCTATTGAGAAAATTTTTAATTAGCTCTGAATTTATTCTCTCATGTTGGTCTGAATGTAGGCAATTATGTCTTCAAGTTTAATTTGTGACTGTTAGGTTTAAGCCTGCCATACGGCCATTTAAACATATAATGGGCTTAAACTAGGAAGTACCTTGGTTCAGTGAGAAGGAGAAAAAGCATATGTCTGTCTGCACTGTCAGTCATTTTTGTGAAATATATTTATTTTCAAGAAGGAATGCATGAAGATGAGATTTGATTAATGGAATCATAGCAGTAATTAAATATGTGCAAAATAAGAGAGTGCACAAACCACATCTCAAACTTTTTGATGGTCTTTTTTCCTGTATTTCAAATTGATTTGTATTTCAAAGCTGTGCTTTGTCACTGGAGCAGAAGGAAGCAGAGTAGGGGAATTAGAAAATGTCTGGGATACAACAGATTAAATCTCACAAACCAGCTTTAGCCTTTTGTTACAGAAAAGCCTTTCGTTAAATACGTAGGTAGATTTTGTAGGCCTCTGTAATAATACAGATCTATGTCACTGCTTCTGTATTTGCTGCCTTCTTTGTGTCCTCTCACATGTCAACATGGTATTGGCAAGGGTCACCACTTCTGGTCTGTCCACCACACCCTCTTTTCACATGAGTCCATGTTTTAAGTACACTCCTTCCAAGCTGCCTGTAAAAGGTTGCCTGTCCTTCAAGGCCTCTCAAAAAAGAAGTATATGGGGAGAAGGAAAAAACCTTCAAACGGATGAGGCCATCTTGTTGTGTTCTAAAATGCAAATATTTTGCTTTATTTTAATATTCCTCTTCAAACTGGATGTTGCAGTAAGATCTTTGGGACTGAGACTGGCTCTATAGTCTGTAAAGTCATTAAGCTTCTAGTGTCTCACAAATAAATCCTCTCTGGTAGTTATATGTTTATCCTGAACTGCAGGACTTTGTTTTCACTATGTTCCGTCATATATTTTCCAGAAGGATAGAAAAAGCTTTTTTTGGTTAATTATTTTGTTGTTTTAATCTTGTATTCTTCAAGCAAAGTCACTTTTCAAAGCACAGAAGGCAAAAGGATTGTTGAGCTAAAGAAGCTTCATCTGAGTTCCATACAAAGTAAATTATTATATTTCCAGATTTCCTCTTGCTTTGCTACAAGTCACAATGAGGAAAAAGTTGGGCTCCTTTGATGTGAAAAAAAGCAATATAACACTTCTCTGAAAGAACATTTCTCAGTCTCTCATGTGAAAAAGGATTAACACCTCCAACAAAGGTCCTGTAGATCACAGAACTAAGGAGCAATGCTGAACAGTATTCCTGAGGAGTGGAAAAACTGTATTTAAGCAAGAGATTATTTGAACTGGCAAACAGAAGCTATTTAATAGCTGAAGATCTAAGATAAAGGATTAAACCTTTCTGAAGTATCTGCACTTAAACAACTCTAAAAGACAAGGAAACAAGTTTAAATTCATGAAAGATGGTCTTTGTTTTCCTAAATGAACCATGTTCTTTAGTGTCAAAACAAAATCCATTCACTGCATTATCAACTACATAAACTTCATGACAATACCACTCATCTACCAAAGTCTGACCTTGCTTACTTTTTGAAATTTTTATTAGTTTGAGCATCTGCCATCTGCTTTCCTGACTTCATAGTGATCAACTTATCTTTTTCCTTTTAATGGGCACTTGTACAGTACAGATAAGCAGAACATTTAAAATAAAACCTTAGTTTTAAATGGCTACTTGTGTCATTTTCCCCCATGTTGCAAGTCAGAATTAGTACTTTATCTCTAATAGAACATCGGTGGGTTTATATTAATTAAATGGTTGAAGTGGCATTAAAAAGAATTTGCTCTTAATCAACTGCAGGAATGTGGGATGATTACTAGTTATTAGGCATCAGGGAAGGCAGGGATTTCATACTGTATTTTTATCTTCAGAAGTTGAATTTGAAAAAATGTCAGAATGCCATTAAAACTTCCCATACTGGTTTTTCTGTTTATTTTAAAAAAACCGCTGCTTAGATCACTGTCTAAGAAGAAAATTACAGCATTTTCTTTATCTCAAGCAGCAAACAGGTAACCTTCTGACCTTTTCAGTAAATCCTCAACTGAACCTCTGAAATTAGGGCGATTTAGCATTTTATGGCACAGAATAAAAATGTCTAATTCTGTTTCCAAATAGTGTATCCTGAACACACATTTTATTAAGCTCTTGACTCATTCAGCCATGTGTATTTTGTAAAGTTCCTATGGTTATTGTTTTACAATAGCTGCTTCCAGAAGCATTGTAAGGGTTTCAATTAATCAGCTCTTTGTGTGCTTCAGACTATGCAAATTTATCACATCAGACCATTCAGCAGCTCATGGGAAAGCAGTGTACAAACTGTATTGTCTTCTAGCACCTCCTCTCATTTAGAGTGATGTTTTTAATAAGAAAACTAATCAAGTTTACTTATGCATTATTTATCTGTTAATTTTAATTCTGTTCTTTACCTCTTATGTCAAATGGGATGTAGCAAGTGATATGATAGATCAATGAATGATTCAGTATTGAACAAAGCTTATGTGATGCAGCACTTTTTTCTTCTAGGCTTCTTTTATGCTTAGTTAGCCAACACGTTTGTAATTAGAGAGTTTTGAAGCAGCTGTACATTTTTTGTTCAGCCTTACTGATTTTTGCAAATCTGTCACTTGTCCGTAACATACAGTGCTGTGTTACAGCTACAACTTTGCTTAATTATGTGATGTTGTCTTATTTCTCAAGAGTATTTCCAAATTCTGGCAAAGCTAAAATAGATGTCTTTTAAGTCAGTTTTAGCTCTTTTACCACCATATCATTAGAATGAGTAAACAAGCACGTTTAGTAACGCACTTCTTTTTATCTTGCTGATAGAAACTGGTATTGCTGCTGCTTCTATTCACATCGTCTCCTTTGCTCTCTAATGTCCCTCCCGCTGGTAGTAATTAGTTTTCTACATTAGGTTGTTTTGACTTATTTGATGATTTTTTTTTTTTCATTTGGCATGTGTGTGTATAGAAAGCACCTTATCGTAGCCTGGTGAAAAACTTTCCCATACTGTTGTGTTGTGTCCCTGCCCCTCCCGGCTGCCCCCCTTCCCTCTGCACCGAACCAAGCTTTTACAAGTCTGGCTGTGCTCGTGTTTGTCAGCAAACTGTAAAGGCAACCACACGAAAGGTACCAGCTCTGGAAACCTGAGTTTCTCTTGATTAGGAAAAGAAACTCAGACAAAAGTACAGGGGTGAGGGGCTCTTTATGCTGTCAGTGCCTTGTGGAGGTACATGGGTTTGAGATGCTGTCAGCATTGATGCTGATAAGCATGTGTGGGGCTGGGGGCCATTGTGCATAGTCAGGGGGCTGTCATTTATTGGCTGCCATACAATAGCATTGAAAAACACTGCCTATGGCTGTTTTATACTTGCATGTTAAACCACTGTGGATGTCTGATTTAAGGTTATTCTAATTTAAACTGTTACCCTTACATTAAGCTGCCACGCTTATTAATCCACTTTTTTTCCTTTTTGATATTGTAGAAGAATTTCTTAGCATTTTCACTGATTTTCCTTCTAAGGTGACATTACAAAATTGATACACAGAAGGTTTTCTCTGGAATTTAATTTCAGTTGTTTTTCTATTGAAAAGAAGTTAGATGTAGCAAGTTGCTAGATGCTTTCTTGCTCAAGCACATAACCATCTTGTTACCCCACATTAAAAAACTTATTTTGTTTGTATTTTGTCTGCAGCCTTTTCTGTTTGTTAATACTTGATTCTGGTCCCAAATGAGACACCAGAATGTATAGGTGAGAGCCATTCAGGCCCACAGCAGTATAGAATTTAGTCTCAAGTTGTATTGCTCGATTCCAGATGCAGCATATAAAAATTGTGAGAGAAAGGGAAGTGAATGAAACTAAATTATTTCACGTGTCCTCTCTGAGTGCTGGGGGTCAATTTTCATGTGATGTCTAAATCAGTAACAATTAAGAAATACTACCCTCTAGTAAGAGCCACAGAGCAAAACAGTCTCCTAGTTTGAGTGTGCCTTATTTATAAATATTGTATGGGGTGTAGTTGAACAGCTGGGTTGGGAAATGCAATTCATACTTGAACAGTGTTTGGAACTTGAGGCTGTTTTAAATCCAGCATCCTCTTCTTTACTGTTTTATTAGCCAGTTGCAAGTGGTAATTTCATTTACATGGTTTAGTTCGCTCGGTCACTTTTTTCCAGCTGTTGGCTTGCCTGGTACTGCTCTGCTGCAAAAAAAAAAAAAAAAAAAGGTAGCAAATTCAGGAGCTTAAAATGTAGACCTGCAAGCATTAGTGTCCTAAAGAACTTCTGAAAGCAAGCGATTGCAAAATAAAATCAGGTTTACATTTTGAATGAATTGCAATTACTTACTTTTAGAAGTAGCATTGTATATAGGAAAGGTGTCTTTCAGCTTTTTTAACAGTTGAATGAACTTTCTTAAAACATAGGGTAGGAAGAAGCTTCTCTGTCCTTTAAATACACACAGAGATGCTATAGATCTGCTACAGGCTCAGCAGCTTTTTAAAATACAGAAGCTTAGAACTGAGGCTTTATAGCTTTCCCTTTTTCTTTTCTTTTTTCTCTTTTTTCTCCCCTCTGCAAAATAGAAACTTTATAAATGGCCTAGCGAGCTTCACATTTCTGGATTCTGTCTAAATATTTTGTTTTTAACTTCTAAGCTCATTATGCTGTCTTTGTGTTAACTTGTATTAAAATCTGTCAGCTATGACTGGTCTCATAACCACAGTCAGCGGACCAGAATAAGTTAATTATTTACTTGTGTCACTAGTGCTCTTCATCTAATGAAATGCACAGCTGTGTTAGATCTGCAGTTGGGTGTGTAGGTCCTATTGTTACACAAGTCAGCGGAGGGTAGAAGCCGCTATGATGGAGAGCCCTCAGTTCTTTCTGCTGTTCTGCCTTTCTGTGTCGATTTCATGGATCTTTTATCATTCACTTTCACACAAAACAAACAACACAGTGGCTGTCTGCTATGGGAACCAACTTGGCATATAAAAGGTTTTCAGAGCCTAAAGTAATTTTAAGTTAGCTAAGATTTAATTCTTGGCTTACAGGTGCCGTGAAGTCCAGATGCAACTAAATGCTTTCTTAGATGTAAATGCAAATAAGGCAGAATGTATGGACAATAACACATAAAAGAATATTTATGTATAAAATTTTAGAACAAAAAAAAACTGTGCAAGGAAGAGATAGTGGGTTGGTTTGAGTTGTTTTTTTAATTTATTTTCAGCAAATGATTGCTGCTTGGCGGGGAGGGCTGGAAGGATGTTATTGATTTATCACAGTAGAACAATGAAAATTAGTTTCAATAGGTTTAAAAACAGAATACAACAGCACACACATCCTTGCCCCAGACGTTTTTTTTCTGCTCCCTTCCCCCATACTTACCATTCTCGTTCTATTAACTACTGTCCCATACACCTATCCCTGTCTTGCTTGGACAGTGGAAGAGGAGCTCCCTCCTGAGCAGACGCCGATATCCCCCTGTGAACTGGCTGGTCGGGGGATGCCTTTTTAGGGATGTAACCAGTACCCTCCGTCTTCCAGGAGCCCCCTCCACTGCAGGACTGTTCCCAAAGCATGCTCTGGCACAGTTGCAGCAGGCTGATCTCAAATAGCTTGCAGACTTTTTCAGCTCTAAGGGCTTCTGGAAGAAATTGTCCAGCTGAAACAGTAGCTTTGGTTCAAAGGAGTGTGGGCTTAAGCAGCTGCATTTTACCACCTGAATTTGAATGTTAGATCTCTTGATCATTTATAGCTGCAGTATGTTGATCTGCAGAATTCACTATAGAAAGTTGTAAGGATTAGAAGGAAAATTTTGAGATGCATGATGGACACTTAAAATGAGTTTTCATGTTCCTGTTTATTCTTTCTGCAATATTTTTAGAGTTTGGAGGGTTTTCTTTGTTTTATATCCAACACTGATAGAGACTGAAAAAAGCTTCCAAAACTTTTAAAGGGACAGTTTGTGTTCATGGACTGACAAAATAAAAGCAGTCTGTGGAGTGGATTGCACTTTGTCATTCATCGATAACAGTCTTTGCTCAGCAAATAGATGTATTTCCCCTTACTTATCTCTTCTCAGTGCCTATCAAAGTCCCATTTGATATATTTTTATTGACAGTATTTAGCAAAAATATACATGGTAAATAAATTTCAAATCAATAATAATTCTGTATGTCCAAAGACATAACCTAAGAGGCCAAATTTCTGAATTTTTTCTTTCGGGAAATTTAATCATCAGCTTTAAAAACTGTGTCTCTCTTGAGATATTCCAGTCTGATTGGGCAGAAGTTTCTAGTTGCTTCTGAAAATAGGATCCAAAGCTTCCTTCCCTAATTTGCTAACTCACAAATCACTGGGAGCATTATGTAAGGGTATGCTAATTTTGCCAGTCCTGTCACAAGGACTCTGTTCTAGTCTGCAGGTTGGGAGTACTGGTCATGGTAATGAATCTGGGTAAAAAGTGATCCATGAGAAAGAGAGGAGGAGAACAACACTAAAGAAAATCTGGTGGTGAGCGTCAGCCCTGCTGGTGGTTTGCTGTTTTGTGAATTGAAATGTTTTCTCTTCTGCAGGGGTGTGTGGACTGATTGTTCCTCAGGAGGACATGCCATTTTGTGATACAGGGATCTGCCCAGATATCATAATGAACCCTCACGGCTTCCCATCACGTATGACGGTGAGTGGTGCTGCTTGACTCAGGAGGCACTGTCCCCAAGAGGGAAAGAGAAGGACATCAGCCACTAGAGACAGAAAAGCTTGAAGTGTGGTTTCACTGAGAATATTCTCCAGTCATCATGCCATGCACTTGCTCTGCTCTGGGTAGTAAACCCTCTGTTTCACTGTTTTGAAACATCCTACTGTAAAAGGAGTAGGGTTGCAGGCTCTTTGTGCATCATTGTCATTTTGTTCTGTATCAAGCTAAGAGGGATGCAACTTCACTTTGCACCCTTTGTGTTTGAAAATTTCTTGTTCTTCCTTCCCTAATGCCTGTGCCCACTAATCAGGCTGTGAGATGAAGGTTGGAGAGGAACTTCAATTATAGATCCAGACCTATGAAACTTTTTAAATTATACACACCTCCCTGGAACTGAGGCAAGTCTTGCACTTGTGCTGCAGGGTCACTGCCTGCGAAATACCTCACTGCCTAGCCTTTATGTGGGACCTCAGTGCTTCCTTCATACAGCCTCTGATCTTTCTTCCTTTGTTAGCATCTTCCCTTCTGTTCCTCCTGCTGCACTGCAGCGAGTCAATCTCCAAGGCTGTTTCCTACAGCAGGCCACACGGATCCTGCCCATTTTTCAGATTACTGGAAGGAGTGGAACTGCCTGACTTGGGACCTTAAGGGTGTTCCCAGACCCTGTGATGAGTCCAGTTTTCCTCTTCACACTGGAGTACTCCTGGTCCTTGGGCTTCTTCCACTCTTGCTGTTGCATGCAGTAGCCCAGGCTGCCATCTGCTTGATTAACTTGTGCTATGAGCAATCCAGCAATATGCCTGTCCCAATGACCAGGCTGCTAACTCTGCATTTCTTTCACAGGTAGGAAAGTTGATTGAACTCCTGGCTGGAAAGGCTGGGGTGCTTGATGGCAAATTTCACTATGGAACGGCTTTTGGCGGGAGTAAAGTTAAGGATGTGTGTGAAGATCTTATTCGCCATGGTTATAACTACCTAGGGAAGGACTATGTCACATCTGGGATCACTGGGTAAGAATCTGCTCTTTAGATTTAAGTGTTTCAGGAGAGTGGGGAAATCCTGTTGACACACATCTGAAAAATCTTCTCGTGTCTCAGAGCTCGGGAACTTTCTCCTGTTTGAAAACTGCTTTGTGAGATCGAGAAAAGAAGCTGAAGAGTAGTGTGCATTTTTTTTCTTAGAAGAATTTTGTGGTTCCGCATTTTAAAAATTGCTAATTTATGTGTGGCTGTAATGGGAATGGCTCTTGTGGTACATATGAAAATTTCCCAAGTTTTACTGCCTGGCAGAAAAAGCTAAAATCAAGGCTTTCTTGCTGAGAGAGAAAAAATTTCTGATTTCTGTCAGCAGAAAGTCTTACATATGCTTGGAATCAGATAAGCATTTTCATGTTGGCTTTAATAGTACTGTAAATATGGATTTGGAGGCAAGCGTCTGTTCCTTGGGAATAATCTGTGTGTGCTCTTTTTTTCCTTTTTTCTTTTTTTTTTCTTTCGATTACACAATGTTTCAGTCTGGCATAATACTCTAATCTGCAAACTTCCTGCTGTGTTGATCAGACTGGCTTCTGAGACACAGAGTTCAAAGAACATAAGATAGTTTAGGAACAGGATAAGGCCATATGGCTTCACATGCCTGCCCTTCCAAAATGTATCTTAATCCTACCTTCCTGCTATTTTTATTATCCTTCCAGTCCCCTTCTTCTCAAGGAGCAAGTTTAGGTCTCTTTTGCAAGTTTTTTTAATATACTTTTTATTTTAATTGCCTTTCCTACCAACTTATTCCATATGTTGCTTCTCTTTTTGTTTCAGAGATACAATTTTATTTTCCTTTTTCACTCCATATTCCATAAATTGTATATCAAGTACCCTGGTGCTTGAAACACTTCCTGTTGATATATCATGGTAGCTTTTAAAAAAATCTGACTAATCAGGTTTCCTAGGGAGAATAAAATCATCTAGCTCTAAAAACCCCCATCCCCGAACTTCAAGTTCGTAGTGCCCTGTTTAGACTTTGTTTAAGCATACTGATTTTTTCCAAGCAAATTACACAGGCCTAATCTGTTTGTGATGAAATTTGAAGGCAGATTTCGTAAGAATGTGAAAGTTTGCAGATTTCAAATGTCTAATGAAATTTTATTATTTTATTCAATAGTCAGCTTTTGGAATAACTCTGCATAATGTCAGTAATGACTCTGAAAGGGAGGTATAATACTGTCCTGTCCTGTCTCCTGCTTGTTTTTACATTGTACATAGTTTTTTTTTTCCCCAAACAAATTAGTGGCCATGCTAAGTCTGTCAGTGTTAAATCTGGTCATTCTTAGTGCTGAAGGTGGGAGCTGGTAAATGACTGAGTGCTTTTCACTGGTTGCTTTCTTAACCTTAGGCGCTTACACTCTTCTTACAGTTGGTGGTATTTTAAACACAGAAATCTTTAACTCACAGAATGGAGTAACACCTTCTGTATTGCTCACAGATGTTCTCGAGCTGAAGAAAGTGCCTAAATGCAGTTCTCAAGAGCCCTTTACCCAGCTCATCTGAGCCCCCACTGCCAGCCAGGGCAGCAGTTTTTGTCCCCTGGATGCAGCTGCTGAGCAGTGCTGCCGGGGCAGCTGTGCTGATGCACAGTCACTCAAGAAGGGCTTTTACCCATCTGGGCCTGGGCTGTGCCTCAGGATGCAGGGAGAATTTGTGGATCAGGACACTGTGTGCCAGTGCTAAGAATTTGTGGATCAGGCTCATAGTGTGCCAGTGCTAAGTGATTCTTGCAAATGCAAATTTCTTGAAGTGCTCCTAGCAAAAGGGTGTTTTGGGCATTTATGCTGGATGTATTTGCTTACGTATATGCTTACTTTTATGAAGGAATGTAAAAAGAAATACCCTAAGTCACTCTTCAGGGTCTGACACATTTACAGTCCTTCCTGGCTTCTGATGACACTGTATAAACACTCCTGTGCAGACACAGAGGAGGGACTTACCATGGTACACGTGAAAAAGGTACCTGCTGCTGTAGCAGCATGTCTGCACAGTATGAGACCAGAGTTCAGGAGCTTGCTCCTTGCTGCAGTGGAGACAGCAGCATGTGGTGCTGGCAGTGTACTGCCCTGGTGTTCAGAGTTCCCTGGAAGGTGTTTCAGACTGATTGCCCAGAAAGCCCAAACACATTTTTCTAGGACCCGTTATTTCCAAATTGTTTCACATTTCTCCTGTACATGACACCCTTGCCTCTCTTACGGTGGATGTATGCTAACTGTAGATGTCGGTTTTGCTTTGCTTTTTATTCTTTCAGGGAGCCTTTGGAAGCATATATCTATTTTGGTCCTGTGTATTACCAGAAACTGAAGCACATGGTGTTGGATAAAATGCATGCAAGAGCTCGAGGACCCAGAGCAGTGCTTACCAGGTATTATTACAGGCTAAGCACAAAATTCTTGTGTACATGCAGAAGTGTGCCCAGCTGACTGATTGCTATGAAACAAAGTTTTTTTTACCTTGTGATACTTGGCACAAAATGCTATGAACTGTTATTACTTTGTTGCATCTGACAGTAGACTGTGGCAGGAGGTTGTTCTGAAGGTTCAGATGTGCTCTGTGTGCTTCAAAACATAACTTTGCTTCTCAGACTTCTGCTAGCAGCTGGTAAAAACACCATCTCTGATTCACAGTACACACTGTGGACCCTTCCTGTCAAATTGCTCGTATAGGTATTTTAAGAGGTTTGTTTTTTTTCTTTAACACTTTTACTTTTACAAAATCGGTTGTGAGTAGAAGGAAAAAATTTTACAGTATGGTCTAATATTTCGACATACTTTGAGAAACCCTTTGGGGAAATTGAAGCCTCCTGCTTTTACTGGTGCTACTTACTTTTTCTCCTTAAAGCTAATATCTGTGTCTGCTTGCACTCATGTTCAAAGTTTCTGTTATTCTTTGCTCACAAAAAAGAGTTTAGTGGCACAGGCTTTGCTTTGGGAATGCTTTTAAGGGGTCATTTAGTTCACCTCTCTCCATCACAATAGGATTATTTACTGAAACTTACCAAAAAATTAAATTCCAGCTAATCCTGAATATTCTAGTGAAGATCATTCCAAACCGACATTTACCAGTCTTTCTGGGCTATTATGTAGACCCTTATAACTCACCTCCTGCATGGTGGTACTCTTCTTTTTGTCCAGTCAAAATTTGTACTGATTCTGACCATAGAAATCTTTGTACTGTTTTTAAGATGTAAAGCACAGTCGTGTCTATCCCACCCTTACTCTTCCCTATAACAAGTATGACTAGTATTCTTTAGTTCTTCATTTCTTTTTATGCCTCTGATTGTGTGAGCATCCACCACTCTTGCTTTGCCTGGCTGCACAACAGCTTCTACCTATTGATGTGCTGTTAGAGAAAGGAGGGACAGGTCTCTGCTGTACTTGATCCACAGGTGTCTTCTTCTCTGGCTTTTCATTGCTGATTTCCTATGCCTTTTTGCTTTCCAGCCTCACACTTCCTATAGGACAAACTTGTGCTTTCCATGGAAATAAATA
The DNA here is from genome assembly GCA_013397075.1 of Rhabdornis inornatus. Taxonomy (NCBI): domain Eukaryota; kingdom Metazoa; phylum Chordata; class Aves; order Passeriformes; family Rhabdornithidae; genus Rhabdornis; species Rhabdornis inornatus. Next base: position 316,220 of record VWZS01005048.1, read on the forward strand.
TCAGTGGTTGAACTGGGCATGAAAGGATTTTGTAACCCATATCTGAAGTTTTTCATGAACCACATTAAGAAAAGGTGGAGCACAACCACAGCTGCTTAACTATATGAACATAAATGATATTCCCAAATAATAGGCTGTCTGCCCCATTTTCTGTTCTTCAGTGTGTTAAGTGTTATATTGGTCCTTCACATGAAAGTGAAAACTCTCTGTCTTTGCTAACAGTACACAGGATGTACTGGAACTCCTGGCTTACCAAAATCCCTTGATCTGCGTTTGCCTCCCCAGCTTCTCAGCTGTTTAGAGATAGTGAATTTAAATGATACCTAAATACCAAGTCAATATAATGTTTATATGTAAAGATGAAGGTTGTGTGATTTCCCCCATCCCTTACTTTCTGCAAATTCTTTGTTCAGTAAGTAGCATCACACTATGTAATTAGGGCTCCTTATTTGACTTTCAGGAAAGCTAGTGGATGTTTATGCTGCCTCTTGACTAGTCTTTCAGGAATTTTCTTTTTTCTCCTCAGATAATTAAACATTTGTTACTGCCATTGCCTCTGCTGAGAGAGTCGGCATTGCCAGCTTTCATATTCGCTATTGTTTCATCATCCTTTGCACTTCCTGGAGAGTAGATTGCATCTAACATTCTTTTTTGATTTTAAAAGTAGTCCTGTAAGAGCTTCCAATGTGGAATTTGGCTGTCATTGTCTTAAAATGCATTTTAGTATATATCAAATGTACCCTAAGTGATGGAGCAAAGCTGTATTTTCATCTGGAATAAGGCAGAATACTTGAGCTTCTTAATCATCACTGATTCTAGCTATTGTTCTGATTAAAACAAGACTTTGCAGAATTGCAGAGCAGCACTCTTTGTCAACATGGTCAAAACCTACCAGGATGTTGGCCTTTGGACTGGTACCCGAAATGAAGTGCAATCCTTAATTTCAATGCCGTGGTAGTTGACAATTAATCTGTGGCACAGTTCTATATGTGGTGTTGCTCAGATACCCAGTCCTGCTGAATCTTTTTAATAGATAAACTGCTTTTAATTTTTCTACAAGAGAGCAGTGTAAGCTTTCTGCATGCCTGGTTGTTTTGATGGACCTTGTCAGAGCTGCTACCTGTTTGCCTTTGGACATGTGAGATGTGCCAGGTCCTGTTGTGCTGCAGGGGAGCAGTGGGACAAACACTGCTCAGGGCTCCCCTCTGTGCTCTGGGGCTCTGTGAGCACGGGATGCCCTCCTCCTTCAGGCAGTGTTCATTAGGTAATGTTCCATTTCTTGGAGATCAGTGTCTCAGCAAACAACTCCATTCAAACTAGTCACTAGTTTTCCCTAGCAGGCACAAGGGAGATATTCTGGGACCGTGGGGGTAGACTTATTTCTCCCACTGGCCAGTGAAACAAGGAATAAGACCATTCAGCTGAACCCACTGTTATTGCAGAAAATGCAGAATTAGTGCCAATAAATTCTTAATGTGCTTAAAAACACTGAAGTTAATTGTTTTATGATTTTTTTCTAAGGACACCAGTTAAATAGAATGAAGATCACTTTTTAAAAAAAATTTAAAGCATCACTGCATTTTATTTAGCATTTGATTATTTTAAGAACTTCTGATTTTCCTTAATATTAAAAATATTTCTTTTTAATGATATTCCCAATCTTATTTTCAAGAGTCTGCTTTGTTTTCTGATGTTATATTTAGAATAAAGAAAGAAGTTAGTTGCCCAGGGCAACAGCTGCAGTGTACATGTGTATAGTGGGAAAGAGGAAGCACAAATGCTTTATAAGTACTGTTTTAACATTTTAACAGACTTTTTGTATAAGGAATTTTAAAACTTGTGTGAGCTGGAAGAAGAATCTTATAATCTTAGGAAGCAGAAGATAGATTAATTTCAAAGGTTCAATCTCAATATTGAAATTTTTGGTATTTTAGAAGACTACTTTTTAGGTAGGCAGAGTTTTGTTTTGTTTTCTTTCAATGAGATCATACTGACAGTGGGAGTGAAACTTAACAGCACTAAAGATTCAAGTTGGGTTTTTTTGTTTGGGGAGCTTTTTGTATTTTTTTAATTGAATTTCGTCTGCCTTAAAAATCTTCACCCTGTATCTGCTGGAAGACCCATAGCATATCTATGTGTGGAGTTGAGGCCCCATACTTGTTTCAGAAGTTTTGTCCTGCTATAATTGGGGTGAGACTTTATTTGGGCTCACATTTGTCCTGAAGAACAGCACCAGATGAAACTTCTGAAAGCAGACTTGTGTATTAAATAATTTTGTAGAAGTTAGTTCATAAAAATGACTTGGGCACTTCTAGCACTGTAGCAAATGCCTGATTCCTTGGCGGTCCAAACTGCTTTTAAAATCTGCCTCTTGGCACTTCAGAAGAGAAACTGCATTCACCACAGGGTTAGTCCTTTAAAACAGCATCTGAACAGTGACGGTGCCATCATCTGGGGAGGGGGCCCTGGGGAGTTTAATCAGGATGTAAACAACTTCTATCCATTCTCCCAACAGTGGGAAAAACAGAAGGTCATATGAATGAAAAGGACAATTTGAATTACAAGCAGATTAGTTTTAAGGTTCCAGTTTGGTCAGAGTAAGAGAAACTGCTCCCCCCTAAAAACAAATACAATTTGCATCTTTAGAAGAAGTTTTGGTCTGGTAATTAGGCTCAGTTTTCACATGTTACAAAAGATTATTAGTTGTTGAAGGCTTTAATAAAGTCTTTCCTGTGATTTGCAGGAAGTTGGCAAAATCTTAATTTTATTATCTTTAGTATGCTTAACAAATTCAGTTGTTGGAAATAATAGAAACAAAATGTACTCCAAAAGTAATGGGCCAGATCTGTCATTTAGTATTTTAGGTGGATTACACTGCTACAAGTGTCAGAAACAGCACATAAATGTGAGGTTTTAGGGAGGGAAGCTGAATTCCTTCTCTTTGCTGTTGTGTTTCAGGGAATATGCTAAGATGGAAATATTCATTAAAATGCATGCCGTATATTAGGGCTGTAGTAATTCAGGATTGGTTTTGCTTCATAGTTTGCTCTGATATTTGCCACCTAAGTACTATGTCATTGTGTTGGTACATGAGAGTAGAACTGATACTATGAAATTGCAGAATGACAAACAAGAAGTTAAAAGTTTTGATTGTGTCCAACAAAAAAATTGGCTTAAGCAGTCTTAATGTAAGATTATATGCAGTACCTTGTTTTTTAACCTCAAAATCTTTAGTATATTTGATTGCTTTATTAAAATTTACCTCTAGCACCATAAGGACAGGGAGTCTCCCCAGACAATAAATAAGAGTTTGATTTGTGTAGAGGAAACTATAGAACACAAAAATTATTCTATTAATAATCATACATGAATAAAATAAATTAGATAAATGTTATTTAGAAAAATAGCATGTCGTGAGTTAGCAATATGTGTGCTACTTATTTGCTGACTTATTTTGGTATTCTCTCACAGATCAAAACCATCTTTATTTTAGAAATTAGTCCTAGCTGTAGTTCAGCTGAAACGTTAGGTTGATGATTGATTCATTAGCTGCTGAATACTGTTTCATTTTGTTAGCTACAAACGATAATGTCTCATCAAGAAAGAGTGCCAAATCTGTGTCCAGATTGTCTTGGATATTCTTGGAAATCTTTTTGTTTTCACTTATTCAGCTGCATTCTGTGAGGTAAAGAGCTGTGGCCTGATGCTGCACTTAGAGAACTGCGTCATATTGTGGGTACAGGAGCAACACATTTGTCAGATCAGCAGCTCTGGTTTGTAAAGTGTATCGACTCTGTGTTGTTCCTGCAGTTTGAAGACAGGCTAGAGTCATAGAATGTATGTTTTGGAATTCTTACTATATTTCTCAAATATTTATTTCAAAGGCAACCCACTGAAGGTCGATCCCGTGATGGTGGTTTACGTCTTGGAGAGATGGAACGGGATTGTTTGATAGGTTATGGAGCCAGCATGCTTTTATTGGAGAGACTGATGATTTCAAGTGATGCCTTCGAAGTGGATGTTTGTGGGCAGTGTGGCTTGCTGGGGTACTCTGGATGGTAAGTTTTCAAGTGCCTCTGTGTAACAAAGCCTTGCCCTTGGTTGCACTGCTTCTCAGTTTTCAAGAGCTCACAGGAACCAATTAATAGTCTCATGCACTTTAATCAAAAAGTTCAAAATTGGTATTTGGAAAAATGGTGACGGGATGGTTCTATGTTGTGGTCTGATTGACGTTAGGACTGAACTGAGTGTGTAGTCAACGGGCCAGGGATCTCTTCTCTTGTAGGGGCACAGGTGTTCTCTTCCACAGCCTGGCTGTTGCCTTCAGTCTGTCTTGCTGACCTTATATCCCACTGCTGACCTTCCATTCCACCCTTGCAAGGGATTATCAAGCACCCAATGCCATATATCATGTATATTTTGAAAAGGGGAGAACAGCAGTGTCAATGTACTTTACACTTCTGCCGGCAGAAATGAGGATTCTGCCTGGGCTAGTCACACATCTCCCTGCTGCCATCCCATGTGGTGCCTCACAAGGCTGAAGAGTGAGAGTGGGCACAGAAGAATAGGAGAAGAAAGCAATATCCCCTGCTTTCTTGTTCTGTAGCTGTGAAGTTCATAATCCCATGCATTTGGTTTTCTTTGGCTGTGCTCCTCCCAAATGCCTTTTGCTTTGTAGTCTTGTAAAATAAGGAGTTCCTCCTCAAAGCATCGAGCAAATGCACTGATCCCATGTTGAAGCTTAAGAGACAAGCAGCTGTCTGTTTGGAAAATCAGCTGGCTTCTGCCTGAATGCCTTGTCCTTAGGAAACTTCTCTCTAGACTAGCTAATGGTCTTGCTGTCTTACTCTGAGACATAACACAGGACTGAGTTGGTATTCTGGAAACAAACAGGTTTTTCACGTAGGGGAAGCATAAAAGTGGATGTCAAAGCTGTATGGAGCTCACCACGTTGGGTAACACGTTGGCTTTTGCTTTAACTGTCTTTTCTCTCCAGCAATGTTGTTAGATTTAAAGTTGTCCTGCAGCATGCTGAAAATACACAACTATTATTAGAAGATAAACAAACTTCTGTTTATAGTCTTAGAGGTGAGGGAGATATTCTGCTTTGACCTGGTTTTGTTTTAGGCAAGCAGAAAACAGACTTGTGAGACCAATAGGAATTTGAGATACAATCTTCTTGCAAGCTTTGCAAAAACAGGTGACCTGAAATCCTGTGACTAAGGGAAGCAAAAGTAAGTGGTGCAAGTTCAAGTTACAAGTTACCTGAGTATTTATGTTGGGGAAAGATGGAGAGTTAAAAGGAGGAGGAACAAGATTAATTTCTAAACCTCAAAAGACCACAGTTGGAAACTTCCCGCGTCTTGGACATCAGCATCAGTCTGTTAGGAGAGGCAGGAAATTGGACTTTATTCACTTCGATGCCTCAAGAGTGATTTTTTCCATGATGAAATGAAGTAGGAAAGTAAGGTGTATTCTCAGTTTGTAGATGTGTAAAGGTGACAGCTACTGTTTCTGCCCTTGGTCAGACCTTTCTTCTGAAGTGTCTTCTGGCCAGAAACCAAGCACCACCTTTGTCTGCTCGCAGCAGCAGCAGCAGCAGCTCTGCTCCTGGGGGAGCAGATGTCAGACAGAGGTGGGTAAACACATGTGATCCAGGGGAGAGATGAGCCCTTCTCTGGGCATCCTGTTGTGATTAGTGATTTTCAGCTGGGCATGGTCCTGCTGGCTCTTGTGCCATAACTCTTCTTGAGAGTTTTTCTTGAGGGTGTGTTCAGTGTATGTAAGAAGGGAGGCTTTTTTCTGACCCAGGTCTCTTAGAACTACTGCAATGCAAATAACAATTGTAGGAAGCGGTGTGAAAGGAAGGACATGCCGTAAGTCAAAGAACCAACCACTTCTAACTGTGTAAAGCATTGCCTTTAAAAAACCTCACATGCAGATGTAGCTCAATTTTTTTTTCAATAAGACTTTGACTTTCAGAGCAGTCCTTGAAGATTTTCAGAGTCCACAGGAAGTAAAAGTAGCTTGAAGAAAGTTAGGAATTTGAACTTTAGAAGTAATACTGCATTTTATTTTTAGGGTGTTGCTAATACATTTCATTTTTTGAAGTTTGTAGCAAAGTTTAGTAACTCCTTAAATAATTGTGAAAGAAACTGCTGTCTCAGACAGAGCCAGACATTCTTGCAAACTGATTCTGTGAAAAGCTGTCTGATGTGTGAGAATAATCAATAAGAGAGCTTCTGCTGAATTTTGTACTGTGTCTACCAGTGTCTGAAGTAAGTGTCCCTGTAATGAGCATCACAGTAGAGACGAAGTCATTAAGAGAAACTTCCAAATGGGCCTTTTCAGTGACTCAGGCATTAATAAGACATTGCTGCAAGAAACGTTTTAGAAACATTGTTTGTGGCTAGCATTGAGGGCACTTGTCTTACGGAAGATGAGCCCTTGCCCTCAGACAAGCCCTAGCCCCTGGGTACGTTTTTCTGCAAGATAGTAGCAGCAGATCAATGTTGGGGCCTGAACTGGTATTTTCACAGGGGAAAGGAGCTCTTGTAGCAGCTACAGAATTTGTCCCTGTAAAAAATGTGGTTGAAACTTACTGTGATTTACTGGGTTTATGCAGATTTTCCAACTTAGGTGCTTAAGAGCAGAACTCCACGGAATGCAATGAGCAAAATTTGGTCCTTTTTTGATGATGAGTTATTCTGATCTCTCTAGTGTGTGCATTTTAAAATATACATGAAGAAGAATTTTGTTTCTGGTCCAGATTCAGCCTTGAATGGTACTGTTGCCTTTTTCTGACCAGTTTAGTGTCAATTCTAATACCAAATGGTCTTTCAAGTACTTGTTTCTGTGATCTCTGTTTGACGGAGTTTTGTGCTTACTGCACCTTGCTGGGTGGTCCCCGAGTACAAAGCAGGCCCAGAGTGGTGTAGCTTTGTGCCTGGGTGGAGTGAGTAGTCTCTGCTCCTCAGTCCCTAGAGCTGTAATCAGATGCAAGACTGGTGCTCATAGCAGAGAAGTTGTGTCTTATCAGGCTTCTAGGGCCAGCAAGGAATTCTATCTCTCCTATTGAGAGCAATTGCTTGCTTGCCATCGCTGGAGAATGGCTCCCATTTAGGTCACTTCCTCCCACCATAAAATGTACCTATCCCTATAAATATGGACTAGGGGAGTAGTTATAAACCTGCACTGACTGTGAGACTCATTCTGTGCCGCAGAAGCCTGCAGGAGTTTTGCTAATTCTTCCTTAATTGGATCTTCAGACTGTCATGACTTGATGCCAGAAATATAAATTTGAAACATGGGAACAAAAAAAAGAGCTTTGTTACACCGTTAGGAAGTGCTGAGTCACTCTGTGTTCCCAAAGGAGTGACTTTCTCAACTCTCCAAAACCAGAAAATTTAATATACAGGAGAATGAAGAAATAGGGAGGTTGGAAACGGATTTTTGTATTTTCTACCACCAGTGAATTTGAGTCACAATACTGTAAAGATGTCTGGCTAGCCCATTTATTCCTCATATAGTCAAGATTTTATGACAAAAAATCCCTTTCCCTCTGAATTTTGAGATCATTAGAGCAAAGAGCACAAAGAATATGTGTTAAAGCAGTTTTACTGAATTTCTATGCTGACTAAAGTTTAAAGATGTAAGATGAGAAGTGCCTCTTTTCTGGAAAGTGTAATGATTTGAGACATTATAGGGTGAAATTGTGTATTAAAAACCTTCTTTCTTCCTGACTCTTCTTTTTGTGACATATATATAACACAGAAATTGGACTGTTAACCATTTTTTCAGCAACACACTTGGCTTTGTTCACCTCCTTTCTGTCACTATGCAGTGCTGAATTTGTTGACATTTATGTGAGTGCTGAAGAAGCAGGAGTCAGTCCTGTTAGCTCCTGAGCATTGTGACTGCCCTCCTAGAAAAATGCAGGTTTAACATTAAGCTCCTGTTTATTTCAGTCAGATTAAGGACTAAAAGCTGTGACTTAAGCACTAAAATGTGTCTCAAGCATTTGGTGCTTCTAGGACTGTGGCTAGTGTTTCGATGCAGATGGACAAAACAACAGTGGCTACTGGCAATTGGGTTTTTCAGCAGAAGTTATGGACCAACTCTTAACTTTCTTTTTGTTTGTTTCCCTAGGTGCCACTACTGCAAATCATCATGTCATGTGTCTTCTCTGCGCATACCTTATGCCTGTAAACTCTTATTCCAAGAACTGCAGTCCATGAACATTATACCTAGGCTAAAACTAGCTAAGTACAATGAATGAACAAGATGAAAAAGAGCCGAAAAAGTACCTTAAGGAATTGAAATCCAGCATATATAACTGGGAGTTTTTTTGGTGAACAGGAGTAAACTCTAGAAGCTGAGTGAAGGGAGGTGCAAGACAGTAGGAAATATTTCTTACATGTTCTTCTCGTTTTTAAGCAGACGTGGTAGAGTCTGTCAGTGAAATACACTAGGAGCAGTTCTGAAGCCTTGATTAGTCATGAACAGGACACCTGGGAATTGTGGAATAAGGCCATGGTCCAGCAAAGCGCTTGGATCACTTCAAAAAATTCCATGCTTGCGTTTGAAAAGGTCTTTGCTGGACTAGGTCTTAAGCGCAGCTAAATACACATCTTATTCATAGAGGTTAAAAATGTTTTCCAAACCACTGTAATAAATGTTCTAAATAATATACTGGCTGAATATGTTGGTAGTTGTGTAAGGATGGTACGGCCTTACCATGTCTAAACCATTTTCTGTTCCTAAAGCAGTTTGTTAAAGCATTAAAATTTTCTGAAGTAGTGTCAATGTTAGAGAAATGAAACTACTTTTTAAACAGCTTGAGATCAGACATTTTGAGTACATTTCAGCATGCAGGTGCATTTGTGTGTCAGCAGTAGTGTGCTTGTACAGATAATATGCTCTCAACTAAATGTACACAGTTTCCATGAAGTTCAGGGGAGGAGGTGACTACGTATGTCGCAAGTGCATGATAGAGCACACAGATACCCATTCCATTCCTACTGAGAGTAGCAGATCTGATAATAACTGGCTCAAAGTCCTGCAAAGACAGGCTGCAAGCACTAGGTAGTGATCATTATCTAGTGTGCTGTCATAGAACTCTAGAACTTTTTTAAAATATGAACATAGGCAAAACATTTTAAGAACAAAACAAAACCTATGAAGAACAACAAATCCTTCACTGACAGTGAAGCAGGTTTGAATGTCCTGGAAGGATTTAGGAAGGAAAAAACTGGATTTTTTTCATGAGGTTTAAGGCCTAGAACTAAAGCAGTGGATGAACTAAGAATCATTTAGTACCCTAAACTAATGAGCTCATACTCAGCAAAGCATGCAGTTAACTTTTTAAGCAAAGGACATCAACATGTGCAGACTTCATCTGTCCTTCAGGGAAAAGCAGCACTCTGGGTCAGCAAGGAGACAGAACAATGCCTATGATGTAGAAGCCCTGAGATGCTCTTTGAGTCTTTATATGGCTGAACTTTGTGTGCTGATCCTGACGATGCTGCTGATCCTGACGCTGCTCATGCAATTGTGTTGCTGCTGTTCTCTTAGCTCTGAGCACAGATGAGTATCAGCCAGAGTAGATCTCTTTAGCCTCCCACAAAATGCTTAAACTACTACTTTTGTGTTTGGGCTTAAAAACCAAGCCTGAAGAAATAGATTCTGCTTTCCTTCTCTTTTTTTCCCCCGTTTTTCTTGAAATTGGATTGGTGACAACACAGATGTTGACGCAGCACAGCTGGATTGGAGAAGCTGTTGAAGCACCTCTTCCAGGACCCAAACAGCTCAGGGTTATTCACAGAAGAGTTTTAAGAGAGTGAGAGAGTGACGTCCTCCACACCGGAGGAAGAGGTTAACCAAAAGCCTCAACCGAGTGAACAACCTCTGCTTTGGTGCTTGAGATGGCCCAGCTGCAGCTCGGGAGCACCAGCAGAGGGAGTGAGCCTCTAAGGCTACGGCTGCTGGTGGGCACCACGGAAACCTGCTAAGGATAAGGGTCCTTGCTCCTTAGTCCTCTTCCAGGTGGTCTCCTAGGTTGGGTGGTCAGTGCTGCAGGACATGAAAGACTAAGCAATGTGTAAATTGCACGCATGGAAATTGAAGCAGTTAGAGCAGAGATGGAGGAACAAAGAATGTGCTCATGAGTAACCTTATTGAGTGAAAAGGCCTGTGTGCAGCCCTGAGGAGAAACCTTGCAGCTCATTCACCTCAAGCTGATGAAAGCATTGGGATGAATGGATTTTTGAAGATGAAGGATATCGTGTAATAGCTGAGGTTTAGGAGGAAAGGAGCAGCCTTAAGAATGATGATCCCGTAAAGCATAGAAACTATACATGTCTGGCAGTGAGGGTCAGCCACTATCAGCTACTCTGCTGATACGTACATCAGCTGCATTTATACATCACTGCTGCCTGACCTAAGCCTGTGCCTACGCTGGAGGCATATTTGAGTGCAGATCTGGGTTGAAACTCTGATACTTACTTCTTGCGTCTCTCTAAGAGGCTGCCTGTGTTCCACCATAATTGACACCTGCAAGTAATCTGTTGGCAATGGAATAGGCATGACAAAACCAGCAGCAGAAACAGAACAAGTGGCTATGGATTCCTGGAATATGGCTGGTCAAAGTGGCAATTCATGGAAGGAATCTTACTGCAGTCAGGAAAAAATTACAATGCATGGACTGGTGAGGTAAAATACAGAACACCAGAGCTGTCACATTACTTTCCTCTAGTGAGTCTCATCCTTGCAGCCGTTTGAATTATCTTCCCAGATAACCTCCCCTCCTCCCCCTTTTTATACTGACCATCAGTCCCTGAAATGCCAGATGCAATCCATTTTCTGATACAAGCTAGAGGTGTGTGCTGCTGTTAGAAAAAATACCTAATTCCATGTAGTATAAGTTGCCACTAGCTTCACAGATAAAGGGTTAAATGCTATGCATCCTAATGAGTACTGTACATGTCCAGCCCTACTGTTTGATTGTGAGAAACAGAATGAAGCCAGGGCTGAGCTGCAGAATATTATGGGGTAGAGAGCAAAGCACAGGGCTTCTGGCCAGTTCTGGAGCTGAGAGCAACACAGGTCACTAGCTTAGAGTACAGAAAAACAACTACTTCAAATCATTTACATAACCCTTACAGGTACTTTATTTAACTTTTTTTTTTTTTTTTTTTTTTTTACTCCAAATGTAGAAATAAGAAAAACAAACTGTAAAGAAAAATGAAACCAGACTGGCCAATTTTGGCATTCCAGGCAGATATATTATGAAATAAAGGCATACTGAGATGTAATAATTTTAAGATGAAAGTAAAGGAAGGGCTCCCACTAAGCACAATTGGTCTCCTTTGTAATGCCCGTATCTCGTTAAGAGTTTTCCTTGCAAAGTGGCTTTAATGTGCAGCAAAGAGAGCTTTCTAATTCGTGGACTCCTCATTTCTTGCTTAAACAGGGAGGAAAACCAGTGAAAAACATAGACTCATGATGATGAGAAATTACTGTGTCTTTTCTAATGTTTTCTAATGGCAAATAGAAAAATATCTTTGGTTTATACCAAAACGGGCGTACGACATAATTAAAAACCTATAAAGACTGAAGAATATTTCACTGATTAGTGGTAACAAATGACAAACTAATGGAAAGTGCTATGCACCTGACAACGGATTTGCAAGCCCTGCTCAGACCACCTGTAAAGCCTGACAGTAACTGGTGTCACACAGCTGCAAAACCAAACTAGAAGGGCTAAAAATGTGTCTGTACTTTGCCCCAAGGCTCTTGAGGATGAGGATGGCCCTAGTCAGGGAGAGCATAAGCCATGAGACAAGGTTGCTGGCTTGCAGCCCTCCCACAGTGGCCCACAGGAGCCCTCCTCAGCTGTGTCTCAGCACCTCTGGAGCTGTGGCAGGGAACTGGCTTAGCGCTGCTGAGAGCCCCTCCAGCTGGCCTCTCCTCCTGTTGGAACTGAGGATTGTTTTACAGCCCTTTGCCATTTCAGCAGGGCCATGGGGCACTTGATGAATTCCCTCCTCTGAAGAGGACGTGACTTGCCCAGGGCCACAGGAAGACTGTGCCAGAACTGGGATCAGGGCTCCACAGTCCCCAGGTGCCAGACACGTGCTTGCCTTAAAACTGAGCACTTCATCAAACCGTAAAATCCAGCCAGATGGTGACTCTTTGCTATTATCTGGACCAGTGCTGGGAGGCTTAACGTGTGCAAGGCACGGTGAGGATCCGGATTCCAATTTCTGTGTCTAAGGCTCAGAAGCCCGGAAATGGATCCATGTTTTAAACCTAAATGCTGCTAGAAACTTGAACATATTTGAACCAAGTTCTGACTTCAGTCCATCCTTCTCATGAAGTATTTCCATCACAGCATGGGCCTACCAGTTTCAGTGGAGGAGTTCTTTCTTTGGGAAGGGTTAGAAAGGTGCAAGAGTAAGGACAACTACTTTTGTCAATCTTACTCTGCCCTGGATATGTGGCCCTCTGTGCTTTCAGGTAGCCAAGACTGCATGAATCAGTTTTGCTTCTCTGCAATCATTTAAGAACTCACCATATGAACCTGGAAGGCAAATACAGCCCCTGCCTTCCTCACATACGAACATACATCCCAAAACACTGGATCTCTCAGTTAAACTCTCCAAATGCAGGTCAGGGCTAATACAGAGAATTTTTGAAGCTGGCTTTTTTTTTAAAAAAAGCAGTGTACATGGCTTTATTCTCTTTCTGTCTCAAGATCAACAGCAAAGATTTTTGTTGTCTACCTGGCAAATGGACTTAGGCCTTTGTTCCATCTTCCAAAAAATTAATCCAAGCTCATGAGCAGCCCATTGCTCTTTGCATCTCGCTGCTGGGAAGAAACCAGCTATATATGTCTCCCAACTGCAGTTATGCCTTTATTTGTGTGTTTCCTGAGGCAGGTAACTCTGAGGTGGTTCCAGTGGCCAGGTATTTTTTCCAGTAATTTCGTTGTGCATGTCCTGTCCCCTCCTCCCAGTCAGTATATAAACAGCATGTTATATCCAAATCAAAAGCAATTCCCTGCTGCTAACTGCAGCAGAGCCTTTGTCTTTCACTAGCCTGAGTTTTGGGAAGCTCCTTGACCTATGCATGTGCTTTGCCATTCCAGACGGTGCATGGTAGTTATTGTCTACTTAACAATAAAACATTATAAACTGAGAAATAGCTCAAGAACTAAGAAAGAAATCGGGTGTGCTTAACACACCCGAAGTTCTAATTTCTTGCTAAAATTATGTTCTTATAATGGAAACAGTTTTCTCTTGAACTCCTGGTGAATTGGAAGCTTAAACTCTGCATTCAAGCCTCCCCCTGCCAGTCAGAGGCAGGCACTGAAGGTAATTCTCTGTGCTCCAGGCAGATCAAAAGAAGCTCATTATCAGTCGATCATCTAAAAGGATATGACAGCTTCACATCCAGTTGTTCGGCAGCTGAGATGCAGTCTGGAATGGATCTTTTCTGTGTCTGTTGTCTATAATAGCTTTTAGGGCTGGCTCTTCTTCCAACACACAGTACAAATCCTCTGGTAACTAGTACCAGCCACACACAACAAAAGCCAGCTAAATCTGGTGTAAGCTCAGAAATCGATGACTGCTTGCCCTTTTCTCAAACTCAAGTCAGCAAGTGTCTCCCAGGCTGAGTGTTCTAGGCAGCAGCCCTGGGCGCAGTGGTTCTTCTCAACTCCTATGGCTATTGATACTAACCAGGAGAGTGAATTCCCTTCCTCCATGCAGACTGACCAGTGACCAGTGTGAACCCGATATTTCCACTGATCACTTCTGGCAACACTGTCACTGCACTACTTTATAAACAGAAGAGAGCTTGGGCTGAGCAGAATTTCTTTCACAGACATTAATAAGAGATCGTCTAAGGGTGAATGTGCTCATCTTCAGCAAAACTTGGCTTCAGAAATGTCTACAGTTACAGCATGCCAGCTGCAATTCATGTTACTTTTCTTTCTAACTAAAAGGAAGGTGCCCCCTGCCCCATGCATGTGCAATCCATCATTTGCATGCCTCTGCTCTTCTGCTGGTTTTCTCCCAGATACCTGCATATGTGTCTGCCCTAGCCACTTTCTCGTGGTGCTTGTGTCAGTTAAAGGCTTTTGAAGGAATTGGTGCACTTGTTTACCTAGGCAGCCTTTTGATGTTCCTCTCCCAGTTCCTGCATCTGTCAGCATCATGTTCCCCAAGCACAGACACAGAGTTGATTCCAGAAGTCATCTGTCAGCTTACTCCGTATCCTGTCCTTCACCTATACGTATAGCTTCCTCAGGGGTGTTAATATATGTAAAATAAAGTTAACATTTCCTGTTCTGGTAATAAAGATGAGTAAGTGGGAAAGAGAAGCCAGTACAGAAACAAGATCCTTCTCTGTTTCTTCCATGGGATTTGCCCAGTAGATGAAGATAGCAGAAACAGGAATGGAGCTGGGAAGGAGGGTTGACAGAAGCATGGGTTCATACTGAGAGGAGGAGGCTGCTGGCTCAGGCAAGAAAATATGGAACCGCTCACAGACTGCAGGCCACTGCTAAAATAATGAAGTGTCACTGTGTTGCTGTTGCCAGCAGTCTTACAGCCTGTACAGAGATACATCAGATCCGGAAGGATCTCCTGAGTCACTGAACTCAGATCCCTGGTGTTGCAAAGAGCCATCTTATGTAACTCCTTTCAAAAGCAATTCCCATCCATTCATAAAACAAATGCAGGCTGGTGTCCCTGATAATCTGTGGGAAAACTTCGGTACAACTTCAGCCTAAAGTTGCCTTTAAGTAGAATTAGCTAAATTAATAGTTTATATTTTTTGTTGCTGTACCAGTAGTTTTGTTGAAAATGCTTTTCTTGGGGTTTTCTCCCCAAACATTTGGTAGAGTTCAGTACAGATGCTCAGAGTGTAGTACCAGCATAAAGAGCTTTTTATGTCAAAAAGGTGTGGTCATAGCCTACTGGCACGGACAGCTACAGAGTAGAAGACAGTCCTAGAAATGTGTTTTTCTGAAAGATCTCAAAATATCTGGATGATAAGTTGATACAAACTATCATACTTCCACTCTGCCTCTGTTTTGCTAACCCATCAAAAGAAACTCATTATCTGTTGGTCACCTAAAATGGTATGTCAGCTTTGCATCCAGTTGTTCAGCAGCCTGGAACGTGTCTTCTCTTCTCTTTATCATCTTGCTCTCCCTTCCTGCATCAAACACAAGTTTGTATTCTTTCTTGAATAAAGGTGATATTCTTTTCACAATGGCAGCAGAATCCGTCTCTACTAAAAATGCATCATCTGATGCAATATAGGGTTAATCTCCATATATTTTATGGCTTGTAGATGATCTGCATAGGCAAGAACTTGGAGTGAAAATTCTCAGTTGTATACTTTTTACAACCTTGCTGTGGCCTGCCCATTACATCAAATCAAAAACTGCAGCTAGTGACTCGTAGTGCTTCCATCTGAAAGCTGCCGGCCTGGAGCACAGGAGATGCTCTCTGCTTTCAGAAGAATAAAGTACTTTAATAAGCGTCATATGGGATATCCAGAAGCATGAGATTCTGTTTGAATAGGTAATCAAAACGCAAACAAGAAACAATAATGGAGCTATGAGTTGCACTGGGGTGATCTGAGACACTTGAGGGGGGATTAGGTGAGCAGAAGGCAACGGCATTGACCTATTCCGCAAGAATGTGTGGACAGGAGCCAACCTGGAGAGGCAGGGAGTAAACACATTGCAGCAGCTACCTCTGGTCTAACAAAGTGCTGCTGCTGATCCTGCCCACGCATCATCCTCCACAGAGAACGTTCACCTTTGCATCCTGTCAAAGAACAGCCTAAGCCTCTAGACATTCAGGCTGTGCTAAATCCCGTCCTTCTCATTGCCCCCAGAAAGAGCACATCCCTGTGTTCACAGATCCTGTATTTTCATTTTGCTCATCAGCAACACGAGAGCATCTCTGAAATTTTACACCGGTGAAGGTGAAATTTCTACAAGCGCGAAGTGCCCGTGATGGATCCCCCGGGGCTGCCATGGCAGGTGTTCCACATTTCTAGAAGTCAGGCCCCTGTCTGCGGGCACCTCCCGCGCCACGCAGCGATGGATGGCGAGTGCCCGCGGGTTTGTGCCAGCCCAGAGCTGGGCACCTCAGCACCGGGGCTGTGCCCACCCGCTGGAAGCCATGCGGGCAGCAGGTTAACTCCCCGCGAACAGGCGGCGCCGGCGGCATCTCCTGCAGTTTAAAGGTAACGTGGGTTTCAAAACCCCTAGAAGAACTAGCCCTGCTCAGAGACAAAAATGTCCCTGAGGTTTTTGGGGGGCTTCTGCCCCCGCACGGGACCAGGGGCTCTCCCGAAAATAGCAGGCTGGGCCCGAGGGGCCCTCACCCGCGGCTTGCATCATCCACGGAAAAGCCCTGGGGGAGAAGAAAGTGCGGGGAAAACCTACAAAAAGGTGGGGAAATGTCACCGTTTTGGCGGTGATAATCAAAACATAGCAGCATGGCCCGCAGGGACGTTTAGCGGCGGGGCTGAGCGTGTACCCTGGCTGTGGGGGAGGCAGCCGGGCCAGAGCCCCGCGGGGGCGGCAGGAGGTGGCCGGGCAGCCCCGAGGGGGCCGGGGCAGGGGCCGTGGGTCCTGCCGGGCAAGGCCGGGGCGGCAGCAGGAGCCGCAGGCCGCGCCGTCGAGGGGAGGCGGCGGCACAGAGCCGGCCGTGCGGGGCCCCGGTGCGGTCCCGCCTGGAGCAGATCCGGCCCGGTGGTGCGGGGAATTGGGAGATGGAATTTCCCCGTCGGGATTGTCATGGCCGTCGGGACAGAGCAGAGCTCTTGATTTGGGTTGGGGTTGTTTTTTGGTGGGGTAGAGGGCAGAGGGAGGAGAAACATCATCCTCCTCAGGCTTTGCTCTCGCCCCGCCGGACACGTCCCCGCGGCGGGCAGAGCCGGCCGGAGTCCCTGCCGCCACCGCGAGGGCTTCTCCGCCGGCTGCAGACTCGGTTTTTGCACTGTGTCTCTCCGGTATTATTTTTACTTCGTGCACACTGGGGGCTCCCCACGCCAAAACTCGGCCTGTGGGGGTGGGCAGCGGCCGCCCCGGTGCCCGCCCGGCCCGGCCCGCAGGGGCCGAGGTGCCCCGCCGGCTCCCCCGCCGCCGGCCCGCCTGGGGATGCGAAGGCACCGCGGAGCTTCCTCTTTAGCAACCTCGCCGCTTGTTTTGCTGTGTGGGGTTGGTGGTTTTGTTGTTTTTTTTTTCCCGACGGGGAGAGGGAAGGGGGGTAGTCTGGGTGTAGGGAGGGGAGAGGGGGAGAAGGGTGGAAAACGTTGGCTCTGTCCATGGTCAAAGTAATTCAGCTATAATCCCCCTTTCTCTTCCTCTCCTGGAGCTCTATTCATATTCTAATCACAGCTTTTCCTTCCCTAAACCAGCCACTTTTATCAGAGCCCTAGCTTTGCACTTTTACTTCCACTTCCAGCACATACGACCGCATGCAGAATAAGCAACTTTTTCCAGCCTCTGTGCTGCCCCACTCTCCCCCCGCAATCCTCTAACCCCAAAAGGGATCCTCGCATCCTCGGACTAAAGCTGTGAGGAAACACCAGTTCGAAAATGCGCCCGTTTGGTTCTTCATTTCTCTTGGCAATCGGGATCTCTCACCCCCCTGCTTTCCGCCCGGTCCCATGGAAAGCTCTCCGGGTCAGCCGCTCTCCGCTGCCAGACAAGCCGGTGGCGAGCGGCCCCCACCCCGCCTTATCCTCTCTCCCCGAGGCCCGGAGAGAGGCACGGGGGTCTCTGCCGCAGGTCTGCAATGCCAGCATGGCTTGCCTTTGAGATACTGGCAACTTCTCTCTATCCTCATACCCCCCCCTTTCCTACCCACACACATCGCCCATTTTTTTTTTCCCCTCCAATAAATTAAGCTTACAAGATATTTGGGAAGCTGTGCAGCTTCCAATGCCATGTGCCCGCGAAGGATCCCAACCCAGAGCCCACCGGGAGGAGGAGAAAGAGGAGGAGGAGGAGGGGAGCTCGGCCGCGCTGCACGCACACCCGGCAGCCCCAAAGAGCACAACCCCAAACCTACTGCCCGTTTGAAGATCTAAGCCAATTTTGATCTCCGTCTGTAATGAGCCAAGGACCTTGGGTGGGGGCTGGGAGAGGGAAGGGAGGAGTGGAAAGACCGCTGGAACTTTAAATAAGAAAAACGTTTCTAATGCTCTAATAGAAGAGGGAAGTCGAAGTGTTGGGATTGCGTAGATCTAAGGCCCCCCTTTTTGGAGGAAAGCTTTTCTTATTCAAAACAGCATCACAATGGGCTTCACATTGAGCCTTGCCACATCCCCATCTGAGTAGCAGCCATTCATCAGGCTGGCTGGCCTATCAATGACATTTCTCCCATCAGGGCTTCTATAAAATGATGCTTTTTCCCATGAAACATCCGCAAACATTTTGACGGGTCTGGCTTTGCCCTGCTGGATTACGGAGTGTCCCTCTCTCCCGCTTTACACCCCCCCTCCCCAACTATCTGCCTCTGCCCCGTCTCCCCACCCCCTCGCCGCCACCCTGCTCCCTCTCCCCCGCGCATCTCTGAGATAGGGGCTCTGCACACCCCGGGACCTTGGGGCTCCCGTCCCGTCCATGGGAAGAGCATGCATTGCGGGTTGCTGGAGGANCCTCTCGGCTTCTAGTTTTAGGCGCTCACTTTGGTTAGAGCAGCAACGAGGCGAGGAAACGGTTTGGGTGAGAAAACTAGATTTATTAGGGAAGACGGTTGGTGGGTTAGGTCAAACCCAGCACCCAAGTCATCCTGTTCCGCAGGCCAAGTCGGGGCTGGGCCGATTCGGAGGGAAGGAAGTTTGGGGAAGGGCAGGGTTGGGTCTCTCTCGCCCCACACCTCCGAAAGATGCCCTGGCCGGTCCTGTAACCGGGCGGGAGAACGGCTGCCGAAGTACCACCAGCGGGCGCCGCCAGCGGGAGAAGCCCCGGCGGGAGGGGACAGGGACGGCCGCAGAGACGAGGCCGCCAGCCCCGAGGGCCGCAGCCCGCGCCCTGCCATCCGACGGCCGCCTCTGCCGCCCGGCCCGGCCCGGGGGCGGCGGCGGGAGAAGTGGGGCAGGGCCCAGGCCTAGATCTTCCCGCTGTCAGCCGGCAGCCTCTCGAAAAGGCGGCCCCTGCTCTCCCGCTCCCTCCCGCCGCCCTGCCCGCGCTCCCGCGGATTCCACCCGCCGCAGTCCCTGCGCTCCGAGCGGAGCGCAGCCCCCGGGCTTCCGCATGCAGAGGAGGGCGGGCGGCCGCCACAGTCACCTCTAAAAATTTCATTTATTTTATTAGCACAGGAGAACACCCCCTCCCTCCGCCCTCCCTCCCTGCCTGCCCTCCCAGGCGCTCCCCAGGCGGACAGCTCGCAGGTTAGGTAGGGCTCAGGCCGAGGACGGCGCTCCCGCCGTCCGCTCCTGATCTGTCCCGTCCCCTCCGGCCGCCGCTACGCTGCCGGCTGTGAGCGCCGTGCCCGGCGGCGAGGTGGCCGCGGAGCTGAGCTGCCCCAGCTCCGCAGCGGGATCGGGTCCCCTCCGCGCCTCCCCGATGGCCTCGGCGGGCCGCGTTCCCCCGCTCCCTCGGGGCCTCGCAGCTCCGTCCCGGCTCCTCCGGGGTGCCGGCGCTGTGCCGGTGTAGCTGATGCGGCTGTAGACGGGGCAAGAGGCGATAGGGAGAAGCAGTCCCGCCTTGGAACCGCTTCGCTCCGTGCCGTCACAAACCCGCCAAGGTCTTTCTCATCCCTCGTTCCCAACGCGGGATGGACGTTTTGTAAAATTTAAATATTGATTAAAAACAAGGAGGAAAAGAGAGAAGGGGAGGAGTGTTGCCGGACCCGGCTCGGCTGTTCCTGCAGTGGTCCCGGCGCAGGGCGCTTGATGCCCCCGGGTAGGATCGGCCCCTCGCCGGCCACCGGCGGCACCAGCCGGGTTTGGGCCACGTTTACTCCGGGTCCCCGGGACAAAACCCAGGAGGGCTGTTCCGGGGAGAAAGTGTTCTGCGAGGAAGGAATCGTTGAGTTCGGGTTCGACCGCGTGCAGGAGCTAAGAGGGTGTTAGAAAAAGTTGTCTTCCTGTCCGGCGGCACGGCCGAGGCGGGGTTAAGGGCACTGCCGGCAACATCTCGTTGTCGGGAGGAACAGGTCTTTACAGAAAAAAAACCAGACCTGACAAAAAAAGCCCCGCGTTTTCTGTCCCTCCTTCAAGAACTGTCCGTTCTCGCGTTTAGCGTCCGTACTATTCGTTTCTTAATTTCAGTAAGGTTGTAATAAGTGGTAGCATGATTGATTAAGACAATATTAATCAGAAAACACTTTAGTCTTGCTAAGCAGATGGCAAGAAAACTGGAGCTTTGCAGTTGTCTCATTCAGACACCTTAACCTCCCTTTCACAGGACTTAATCCAATTAGCTTTTCTCCCGAGTTTCAGTTGTTATGTAAAGATCCTTTTGCATTGTGCAGAAATATGGCTTCATTGAAAAAAATCAGTCATGTTTTAATTCATCTTCGACAGATTTTCCTTAAACTACTGGGATTAAAAAAATAAAAAATAGTCACCCGGGATTCTAATTTTAAACTCGGGGAACGGTTTGGTTCCTTCACCTTCCCGCAACGGTGCCATGTGCTTCCATCGAGTTTGGTTCCCTTTTCTCCTGTAGAAAAGCTCCTTTTTCACCTGTAGAGTGACCCGTGGGGGCTGTCACCAAGGCCAAAGGGCTTTCTGGCCCCCTGGACTCCCGGAGAGCCCCCAACCGCAGGTGTCCAGCGGGACAGCGGCAGCGCGCCCGCAGCAGCGCCCGGCCCCGACGGCCCAGCCCGGGCACGGCGCAGCGGTGGTCGGCGAGGAGCTGCCCTCGGGGCTCTCCCGCTGCCCTCCGGGCTCTCCCGCGGCCGCGGAGTGGGGCACCCACACAGCAGGGCCACATGCCCTTCTCGCTGTGTTTGCGGTATGTTTCATAGCATCGTCCTGCTGCCGCCTTTAACCCCGTCAGGCTGCCGCCCGCCCCCGGGAGCGGTTTCTCAAGCTCGTAACTCCCCGGAGCCGGGCCGGGAGCCGTCGAGCCGCCGGGGGAGTGTGCAGCCTCCCCCGCCCCTTCGCTGTGGGCATTAAAGCGTAATTCCGGGCGGCTGTATCTGGCTTTTGGGGCTTGCCCTGAGCTCGACCCTGCTCTCACCCCGCAGCCCCTCCGGCACCGGACAGCTCTGTGCCCGCGAGCTGCCGGGGGACCGGGGACAGCGGCACCGCGCCCCGTCTCACCCCGGAGGAGTCGGGGCTGGCAAGAGGGCGGTGGCGGGCTCCCCGAGGGGCGGCTGGGGGAAGATTTGCGGGCCCCCCCGAGCGCTCCTAGCGGCTTTCCTCAGCCGCAGCCCCCCCTAGTGACATCGGCACGGTGAGCGCGGGGCGCTGCCGGCGGGACGCAGCCCTCGCCCCGCTGCCCGGCGCCGCGCCGCCCCGCAGCAGCTGTCCCACGCAGGAGAATGCCGCCCGCTCGGGAGCGGCGCGCGGGGACGCGGAGCGCCGTGGATTTCCCGGGGGGCTGCTGCTAAACTCCCTGCCCCGCGGCACTCCCGGGGAAGCCCCCGCCGCGCCGCTCAGGGAGCAGGAGCCCAAGGAAACAGAGACGCGTTCTCGGAGCGCAACTTTCCCGCACAACTCAGTAAATAACCCCTCCTTATTTCAGTGTTGGAGCCAGGCAAAACCTCCACTGGTTTTCAGGCGCTAGATGGATGAGGTCCTTGGGACTTGAAGCTGAGACTTAAGAGCTGATCCAAAGCCCATTAAAATGAGCAGAAAGCCTTTCAGGGCTGTCAAGGACGTTGGGATTAGGCCCTTAAAGCAGTTTGTTTGAACCACGAAAAGCTGCTTCCACTGCCTGGGTTGAAAACTTCGTGGCAGTGGCCAGATTTCAGTCTATCTTCTTATCAACATAGACAGGTGATGAGGCAGTGGTGGGTGACCTTTGCTGCGAGCTTGCCATTTAAAACGGATCAAGCATATTAAGCATTGATTGAAGAGAATTAATGACTTTCATATCCTGGTTCAATTAATGAAATTACTAGTATTGATAATAAATAGTTGAATGCTAGTTGGGAACCGAGCTGTGACTTTTCAGAATGAATACATGATGCTGAAGCGTGTGATCCTAGGTCCTGATTTGTTTAATCCAAACGAATAGTTGATTTTGCTTCTGAAAACTGTTTGTTTTGCTTATTACAGCACAGTAAAGAGGAAACTTGCGGTTGGCTTTTTCCCCTTACTTTTCTGGAGTACTTTTCATACTTTTTTATCCCAATAAGGGGAAAAAAAAGTTATTTATTGTTTCAGAATTTGTGTTTATAGAGGCTCTAACCTGCTGAGCAGTTAGGATGATCCAACGATTCTTTTGAATCCTAAATTTGATATGATATGGAGATGCAGAAGAAATACCACTGGTCCTTTATATAGTTGAACCTGAGTATTTGTCCTATGTGATTTTGTATCTTATAAGATTTCACAAGTGAAAGAAATGAAGCAAGGGGAAGGAAAAACCAGTAAGAAATGTTTTCTTTCCTGTGAGCTGCAGAGTTTGTGCGGGCAACATTTGCGCAGCAGGGCCTGATTCCTGGCAGCTCTCTCTGCCTTCTGCAACAGCAGAACAAGGATCTAAACCCAGGTCCTGTCACTGGATCAGGTCTTAATTTCTGAGGGGATTTTAATAACTTTGTAAAATCCGTTGGGTTTTTAAAGAGGTTTTGAAATGTGGTGAAAATTGCCTTGTCCTAAGAAGTTCATCTTTTGAGTCTGTGTCAGAGAAAATAATTATCTTATGATTTATTTGTCTGCTAATGAATTAAATCTAAAATTCTTAGGAAGAGGCAATTGTGGTATTTTTCACTGCTCTGCAATATTTACCTGTAGTAAAGATCCTTAAAATGATGGAAAGAAAAAAGAACTAAAACAAGGTTTTGCATAAGAATAGCCATAGAAGTGTAGGAAACAATTTAATTTATTTAAGTTGCAGTTTATGGTTTCCAGTCCTCAAGATTTTGAGTGTAACCCTCATTACAAAAGGGCCTCTGGATTCTGACAGATAAAACTTTTGGGTGTGGACTGTAAAGAAACCTGTAGCCAAAACTGGCCTATTTCAGGTGCACCTTTACTATAGTAAACATATATTGAGTAAAAGACCTTCTCAAAATTAGAAGAGATCATTCTGTGCTAAGATACTTGTGATGCTGCTACAACTGTCCCACAGAAAGTTGTCAGAAGAATATCCTGCTTCCATCAGGGTTGTTGGCTTGCTCGCCTTTAGAAAATAAGGCTGGTTTTCTGCCGGCAGTGCAGTGAGTGTGCAGGCAGGGAACGTTAACGTAGCTGTAAAATCTGCAGTGTCTCTGAATGTAAACACCTTTGCATTATGCTAGCTTAATTTGCAGCTGGTTTGCAAGTCAGGACAGTCATAAAGAAGTGCATACATAGGATTTCAGTATAGTAAACTAAAGATCAAACTGTGGAATCACTAAAATCTGTGTGATGGTGAAATGTTAGTACCTCTTCAGACCAAGACTTTTGAAGAGGTGGCCTTAAATACAGGTGGGGCTTGATGGTTCATAACAATGCCTCGAGAGCAGTGGTGAGCTGTCATGTAAATAATATAAATATAAGGTCAGTCCTTTGGGGATACTTGATGTGACACTGGAGTCCAAATAATTAGCTCACAATTCTATGAGTGCTGAGGTTTGTGTATTTCCTGAGTTCACCCACTTGTCTGTTTCCCTGCATCTGTGCTGGATTTTTGATTTGTTTCATTGTGTGTGAAAATGAATACCTGGTACAATCTGACCCTGCTGGAGCCCAGTGTCCTGGCAGCTGAGGGGATTTGATTGCTGACAAACTGGTTAGGAAGATGGATAGCCTAAAGGATATTTGATGGCTGAGCAATCCTATAGATAACAAGTGTATGACGGGAGAGTATGTGGCGATGATTAAGCCAGTGGAGGTCTGTGTGGGTTTTTTAGGATATCTGGACCACTGGCGTGCTTACACACATTTTTTAGAGTCTATACAATTGTATATATGTGCCAGGGAGTTTCTGGGAACTTTTAAAACTAATATGATTTGCTGTTAGAGATAGGTCCTGATCCTGCAGTGGCTCCACAAGGGAAACACCTGTTGAAGTCCATGTGTGTGCCTGAGAGAGGGCAGATGCCCAGGGCTAACATGCAATGATCCCTCCCCACAGCTGGGAATGTGTGATAACTTAATTGCAGCTATTTTACTTGCATAACTAGCAGTTCTGACCTGTCTTAATTTACATTTATTTTCTCTCAGGAGATTTGCAGCAAGAGTAGTTTATTAGCTATAAAATACTAGCCAGTGTTAGAGATGGTGCATAAAGTCGGCTTCAGAGTCTTTCTTGCTTGCTGCAAGAGCTGTGGTTTCATTCTCTGCATATAAACACATGTTGGATGAAATGCTTTTGACCATTCTTCCCTTCCTGATAAATTTGAAACCAGGAAAAAGTGGAGTGGGTTCAATAGAGCCTTGGCTCTCACTGCACCCAGTAAGAGAAAGTTCATTTGCACCTTAATTTGCCTCAAGACTGAAATGTGAAAGGTGGGCTCAGTGATGTCATGTTTCCTTCACTTCAGCTACAGTTAACCACTTTATTTTCTTTTATTGGTAATTGAACTTAATTTCTCTGGGATGGAAGTTGTTACAAGAACCAAGGAGTTGCTTCACAGCTATGAATGATGTGTTCACAATTAATTAGCAGCTTATGCTGAGCATTTTTGTGCATGACACCAAATATTATCATAAGAACAAACAATGTATTTCAGATAGCCGGAACATTCTCTGAATGAGTGATTCCCTGAAACTTACAGCCCTGGGAATTAGAGGCATTCATTTCAGAGTAGTGGGTTGGGGACAAATGCTGGAATTTCACCTGTTCTTTAGGCTGGCTGTAGTCACAGTCTGATGCTGCGATCGTCACCATGACAGACTTTGCACTGGAGCTTTGGGTGCTCATGAACCCCATGGCAGGGACTGAAACAATTAAAACCACAAAATCTTCTTCTCTAGGGGCTTTCATTTCCTTGCTGAAATTGTGTCTAGAAAAAAACTGCTTTTGCCTGGAAGAAAGGACTACAAATTTCAAGTGTTAGAAATCACTGCCTTTTTTTTTTCCTTAAAAATACTGTTGCTAGAAGTGGAAGTACTTGTTATTGTTCACCTTCTCTTTCATCTCTTTTTAAACTTCCACTCCTTAGAATTATACTATCAGACTCCCGTTTCTTCAGCCTGTTTGGCTACTCGGGGGAAGACTTACAGATGCTCATATTAAGTCAGGTAAAATTCTTTATATGAAAAATGTCTTACACACAAATATAAGCTTGCAAACGAGATCTACAGATCAACAAAGAAAAAAAAAAAGAGAGGAGCTTTCTGTTTTTGTCTGTATGTTCAGATATAGCTTGTGCTATACTTGTAAAGCAATAAAATACCAGAAATGCAGTGACAAGGGAAATTTAAAAGTACTGAAAAAGCAAAAAGTAGAGGTACTGCTAAATGCAATGTTAGAAAGCTAACACACTTTTTTTTTTCCTCCCTTCTAGAACCCTTTTAATTGCTAAACTATTTCAGAAGTGTTTGAACTACCTCAGCTACAGCTGAGGAAGGGAAATAGCCCAGCTCCTTAGTGGGGTCTCATGAGTGGTCATCCAGTGCTGGGTGGAATCACCCATGCTTCAGTCACTGGCTCCCCCATGGTGACAACAATGCACACCTTATTCAAAAGACCCCACAGAACATCCTTTTTACAGCTAAGGACACTTCAGCACCCTATGACAAAGGTGCAATATGCTGCAAAAGACCAACAGCTGTGTCAGAGGCCAAGCAGGAAAGGCTGTATGTATTCCTAATATTCTAGGATCTCGCTGAAACAGACCATTTGTTGATTAAAATTCATGGATGGTTGTAGGAAGTAGACAAAACTCTGCTCTTTAAAGGGGAAAAAAAATCTTCAACAACCTGACTCGTGTGGTACCCACCTTCATTTGACATTCAGTTTAACCATGAGCATGTGGCAGGATGTCCTAATTAATCAAATTAGTACTTAATGCCATTAGCTTCTAGGTATCCTACTCCTGGGTGTTGCCATCTCTGATGCTCAGAGGAAAGTAAAATCCTTTCTCCTCCTTTATTCCTTAAAACACTTAAGCAACGTGGGGAAACAGAAATTTCTGGCTGGTCTTTAAGGTGACAGTGGCCTCATAGACACTGTAAAAAAAATATGGTGCAAGGCAACATGAAAGTGGTGTCCTGGTTCCCAAATTCTGTGTGTCAGGGCACAACAGATCTGTGCTGTTCTGTGATGAGAGATGCCCTCTCCTGCAGTGGGTATTCCTGGGTGCACAGGCTTGTGTGGTGATGGATGTACTCACGCACCCCTCAGCACAGCCCTTCAGCTGCAGGTCTCTGTCTGCCAGACCAGGCTAAGCAGCAGGACAGAGATTTGCTGGCTAACAAGCTTGGCACCACAGGGCTAGCAGGAAAGGAGCTGTGCCCAGTGCTGCATGTGAGACAGAGGTCTCCCTGGGGACAACGTGATGCAAGAGCCAGAGCAGGAATTCTCAGCGTGGCAGGTCTGAAATGTATGCCTTATGTAAGTAAAAGGCTGCTTCTTCTGGGCCTCTTGGGGTTAAGGGTAGAATGAGCTACGTTTTTGTTATCAAGGGAAATTTGGCCTTGTGAGAGGCAGAGTGCAAATGATATATTTGCTAAATGGTGTGTTGTGCTTGCACACCAGCCTCCATCCCAACTTGGTCTCCTGGGTGTTCACTTTGTGACACCAAGACATCCTACCTCAGAGGAGGAGCGCTTAAGAGAGTTCCAAGGTCCATGGCAGAACAAGGCAGCTGCCAGGTGAGATTCACTCTGTGCCCTTAGCAGGCTGAAAGCAGGGACCGTTCCCCACAGGATGCTCTGCTCCTCTCTAAACTGTGCCTGTGCTTCCTTTTTCCCAAGCAGTGGTAGTAACACATCCTGCTGCTTGGACTGCCTGGCTAGCACAGGTTTTCCAGAGCTGGAACTCACATTCCTATCCTAAATGTAGAGTCCCGGGGACAATACTGGTGCAGGGGCCCCTCTAATGCAAACATTTTTTGAAAACGAGTTGTGGTAAGGGCAGCAAATGGCCTCCATTGTAATGAGGTGGGGAGAAGTGGGGAGGACTGCATTTACAGAGCAGTTTAATCACATGGATGGAGCAGCGTGTTCACCTCTCCTCCTTGCTGGGTCATTTCCACTTTGAGCTCTGCAAACAGACCATCTATTGAGCAGTTAGTATTCAGTGCTGAATATTCAATACTAGACTCTTGTTTTGGTGAGTCTTGGGCAAAAAGAGAAGGAGGAAAGAAGACTTCTCTTTTTTCTCATGTTCCCTCCCTGAGTTTGCTTTGCATATTGTTCAGAGGAGACTGGAGTCTTGTCAGAAGAGCCAGGCTCCTTGTTTTAAAAGCACTGGTCTACTTTCATAGTACTTTCTAAAGGAAGGGAAGACAGTTTCGAAGGGATTAAATTCATACAAGTCTTACAAATCCGTAAGTCTAGGCACATCAGGACTTAGCAAAGACTTTTTGTCAACCATATTTAGACTGTAAAGCTAACAGCATGAAATACTTGTTCTGTATACACAAATTAGTTCTGAGGGGTACCAATCTTTGTGGGGGGATGTTATGTTGATATATTAATGTCCTCTCTGCTAGTTTTGGTAGGCGGATACACTCTGTGTTCATTCTGAGAGCAACAGTGTTCATTTGCTTCTGTCTGGTGTGCCATATTTACCAACAAAATGGTTGTGAATGATGTGATGGCTGCATCCTTTGACAGTAGTGAGCAATGGATAGATTTGGAGTAGATATCCATAAAGGGAGGAAAAGGGGTCACCATTTGAGTCATCATTTGAGTAGCATCTCTATACTTTAGTTCACACTTTTTCGGTCAAGTGATTGTCTCTTTCCTACTACTATAATTATGTTCTAGCAGCTGAGTCATATATTCTGTGTACATTCGGGTCTGTCTTCTCATGTTCTTTCAGTCTGCTCGACTGGATACTGTTTCTAATGAGAAATATTTACTGTAGCCTCATTCCTTTAGGAGCTGACCTTTTTTCTCCTGATTAGAAACAGAAAATAGAAAGTCTCTATAGTTACTTTCTTTTCTCCTATCCTTTATTTCTGACCATGCCCTTTTCTTTCTCATTCATTCTTTTGTTTCCTTTCCCTTTCTTTCTCACCTCCTTTCCAACAACCAGCCTTGTCCCTCCTCTCTCTCCCCCCTGAGCCCCACAACCGGTGTTTTGTGTATCCCCCACCCATATCTCATGTCTTTTCATTTTGTCATCTTTGTGGGCCTGTCTTACTGATGTACTACCATCTCTGTGCCAAATTGGCCTGTCTGCTGGATTCATCAGCTCCTGAGGCAGAGGGAAGCATTTCATGGGTGCTTGATGCAAATTCTGTTTCTTGGGCCACGGCTCTCCTGCTCAGCCAAATGATTCCAGCCCTGTGTAATAATGAAGCAGAGCTGAATTAAGGATTTGAGGACTCCATGTCTTCTCATGCACACTGGTGAGCTGAGGGACCATGGCAGCAGCTGGGAATGTCTAACCCCGAAGCTAGGGAGCAGAGACTGCTGCAGGGTGTAAGAGGTGGGAGAGGTACCCAGAATTTAAGGCCCTATAACTCACTTGTGTGTCTCATGTTAATTTTATAACATAAGAAGTTAATGGAATCTGGGGCAAAAAGGGCATCAATAGACTCCGAGCTTTATTAAGAGGCATGTGTGGATTTACTTGGAAGGAAACATTGCAGTTAAACTGAAGACAGTGATAGCCTTTCCACTGAGTTGTGCAGCAGACCCTGGAGGACTGAGGAGCCACAACACATCCTTTTGTGGAAGCATGAGGGCACACTTTGCTACCTGCAGGGCTGGTACCTGGAAGGCACATGATGTGTGTGATGATCTTACCAATGAAAAGATTGGCTGCATGTTGCACAGCTGTGTAAGTTAAATTTCAGCCCTGGGAGAGCAGCATTGGTCAGACACTGGTGTCAGTAAGGGAATGTGAGGAAATGGCACTGCACTGAAATTGGACCGAGTGAGGTTTGCTTTGCCACTAAATGAGGATTGCCTTGATGAAGCAAAAACCAAGCGGCCATTTACTGGTCTGGTGAAACTGACTTTTCAAAACGAAACAATAGATAGCATCTGTGTGTGACTGGGAGAGAGAAAGGGCTACTCCTAATTAACATGCATATTGAGTTGGAAACGCTATGTTATGTGTTTCCGGAGAAGGGGGCAGGTAGGAGTTCCTTGTTTGATCCAGGGTAGAGGCTGCCCTAAACACCAGAATCAATATGCAGAGGCACCTTGTATTATAGGGCTCCTGAGGGTGTTTCATCTACATTTGGGATGCGTCTTCTTAACAAGGAATACTGTTGACAGAATACTTAAATGAAAGCATCACATTCAGATGAGCTTCTGCCCAGTGCACAGTATAAGAAGAATAGCACATCTCATAAATTCCAGCTTTTCTGCCCAAGTATTCTGGAGGAATTAAAAAAATTATTAACTGTGGTGTTTTTTGTTATTAGTTTAAGCATGGCATGTCAATTTTTAATATACTTTATCAAATAGTTTAGTAGAAAATCAATACGAGGAGTGAAGATCTGGCTAAACAAAACAGAAGAACTCTCTCACACTCAAGAGAATTATTCTTTGCATTCTTATGATATCATGGTGAATCTTCACAATGCTTTACCAGAATCATGAGCCAAAGAAAAAGAACAAAAACATTCCTGCCAACATCTACAAAGTGCCCTGGACCAATGTCCATTAACCCTGAAATAGTTTCAATAGAATTGTATGCCAAGAAATAAGAACAAAAGAAAGGACTGCAACAGGAGCGTCCAACATTTTCCTCTGTTGGAAATGAAATAAAAAGTTAGATTAGCAAACAAAACACCGAGGTATCTGGCAGCTTGTCAGGGTAGCGGCTCTGCCATCTGCACCAAGGCCATGTGTCACTGCCATCCCTGAGGAGCAGGTCTCTTGGAAGAACAGAAGATGGCTATGCAGGACCAAGAAGGACACTGGCATGATTCCCTGTGGAGCTTGAAGATGTTCCTGACAGCTCACATGCACTGACTGAAGGGTGTGTGCTTTGCCAGCCGATGGCACCAAATGAGGCAGCAAGCAGCAAAACCAGGCTCTGTGTGGCAGGTGCTCCTCAATGGTTAGAGAGGAGCTGCTTTGTGAACTAGGAGTGTCTATGTGCTGGACCAGTCACAGGGAACAGCAGCTGGACAGTGCCCCTGTATGATCTCACAAACCTTTCATTTGGCAGTGGAGAGGAGGGATATTTTGATTACATCACCCATGAAAACCTAAATCTTGGAAAATTACTATGTGTGATTGACTGTCCCAAGTAGCTTGTTCTGCTTGATTTTAGTTGATTTTGGCAAGTTCAATGCCCT
Source organism: Rhabdornis inornatus (assembly GCA_013397075.1). NCBI lineage: Eukaryota > Metazoa > Chordata > Aves > Passeriformes > Rhabdornithidae > Rhabdornis > Rhabdornis inornatus. Next base: position 346,789 of record VWZS01005048.1, read on the forward strand.
CAATGGGAGCTAGTGGCTGCCAGCCCTGCCATGTCACAGACCCAGTTGCTCATAACAATGTGCAGAGGCTAAGCAAGATCTTGTTTAGGTCTTGCTTTTGCAGTAGACTGAGGCTTTGTAGATAGTGATTTTTGTTTGCTTTCTTTCAAGCAGTGTGGTTCTTTAAAAGCTTGAAATGTGGTGCTGTAACCAACCTGCACAGGATTCCAGCAGCATTACACTTCTCAGGTGGCAGATGTGCCTGTAACCAGCAGTGATGTGCTGCAAGGTGAGAGAGATACAGAACATGAATCCCAGTTCTACTCAGAGCAGATGTTGTATACTGCAGGTACTAGAATAGGTGTTTAGTAGTTTGAGGGTCAGACTTTGGCTTTATTTCCCAATTGTTAGTCCTGAGAGAAAGGGATAAACTCTTTTGCCTTTAAGGAACTGTTTTAAACTAGTGATTTGTCTTATATGGTCTGATATGACCAATTGCTCCAAGACATTGAAGTGTTACAAGATGAAGTCTTCACCTGCATTTGTCAAAATATTACATGCACTGGCTCATTTTTCCTTTCATTCAGATACCATTTTGAAATTAGATTTGCAGCACACTAAGGGAGGGCCAAAGCAGGCAGGCTGCTGAGACCTTATGAATTTAACAGCTGTAGAGGTCAGAATTTCTCTGTCCACAGCAGTCGTGCAACATGGAGAGCATGAACGGTGAATTTTTGGGGTGCTGGCATGTCTCAGGCCATGTTCAGCAAGATCAGAGAAAAGCTTGATGGATCTTGCAAACCCCAGCACTTACTCTGAGACAGATAACAGAAGAGAGCAGTGATGGTTTCCTTAATAAGAAAAGAGAATATCATCCCGTCAACTCTCCTGTTGGTACCATGGGCTATCAAAATGGAAATGGGAGGTTCCATGACCTTCAGCTTTTGAGTTACTGCATTTACCTGCTTTCTCTTGGCCTAACAAGTCAGATGAGCAGCTGAAAGAGATAACATATCAAAATAATTTATCAAAGATATATTTAAAGAATATTTCTGCTTCTCATTTCCCATAGTTCATGAAAGTTCCTGCCCCTGAGCATGTTTTGTGTATTTCTGTCTCGGAACTCCCAACCACTGTTGCTGGCCAGCTTGGTACTGAGACATTTGGCAAAGACATGCTTCAGGAAGAGATGAGTAACTCTTCCCTCTGAGAACATCCAACAGATAACTCAGAGAGGTGCTAAGACTCCTTATGCATGAGAGGAGTTCCTCCTCTGCACTGGAATTGTAAAATTAAGTCTGTCCTCACTGTTAAATATTAATTTTTCCTGTGGGTCCTCTTATACATCCACTAAAATTTGGTAGTTCCTTTATATTTGTATTATCTACTTTTAGATACCTTTGCTCACAGTTACTTACAACTTTTTTTTAAAAATTTGCCTTGATAAATGGGGGCAAAATATTACAAGAGCAATCATGAATAAAGGTAAGGAGCTGGACTGTTGCAGCTGTGCCGTCCAATTTAGTATGTAGCTCAGGCAGTGGTTTGGGTCCTAGCAAATATATATTCTCCATATATTCTTATTCCAGTGATAAGTCTATTTCAGTGACGAACAAACTTATGTGGAAGAAGTGCTGGTCTGTGTGTAGCTCCCTAAGTACATTGTCATGCTGGTTGGTGACTTTAAAATTTGGAGTATAAGAGCCAATCTAGAGCTGAAAGCACATGAGAGGGTTTTTAATGCAATTGCTACGGCTTTGGTGAAAAAAATGGTTGTGCAAATTTTGTCACTACCAAAGCCTTGGCTGTCTCTCTAGGACATGGGGATTCTCATCTCTTACACTTTCAAAAAAATAGTGATTCCCAATTATTCCAGTGATAAGACCACATCCAGATCAGATGGATCAGAGGATGTGGCATAACTGTGGGAAACCAGTACCCTTTGTAACACTGTAGGGAATGAGGTGAGCAAAATGCAGCTCAGATTATGTGACCACAGAGCTTTATTCTGCTCATAAAACCCCTTGGTCTCCCTTCAGGACACACACACACACACACCCACAGGGCTGTAGCCAGCGGCTCTGGCTACGCTCAGTTCCAAGCTGTGTGGCACAGACCCCCAGTGCCTGTGGCCACAGTGGCTCACAAAGGCCAGGAGAGGCTGTGATTACAGATGGTGCTGTTACTGCAGCTACTCTTGACCCTCCTGGCAGGACAGTGGGAGCAGAAGCCACTGTGGCTGTGATCAGACCCATCTCCTCTTCTGCAGAGAGGAGCCCAAGTTGCTCTTGCCCTGCTCTTGCTGTGGTGTGCCCATCTGGGAGTAACAAGTGCTTTGGGCTGCAAATATGCTTAGCTAATAACCATTACACAAACAGGGAATAATTACCTCATTAAATATACTGGCAATACACAGGCTTCTCTGCTGTATCACCTCAACTCAGGCTCCTGAGGGAGAAGCCTTTCAAAGATGTCTTCCAGAAGCAAGTCTTTCCTTCTGAAGGAGATAACATGTCAAAATAATTTATCAAAGATATATTTAAAGAACATTTCTGCTTCTTATTTCTGATAGTCCATCAAAGCTCCTGCCCCTGAGCAACTCCTGCGTGTTTCTGTCTCAGAACTCCCAGACCTGCCTCCCCAGGTCAGTCTTTTGAGACACTATATGCATGAAAATACACTGCTGAAAAGAAGTGACTTGGTAGGGATAGGGTGAAGCTACACAGGCTCTACTCACTTTTAAAAACAAGTTCAGTTTAAACTTTCGTTGGTAAAATTGTGGTGGGCACATGGAATGGAAATGAAATACTCTGGTGCTTGGGTCTCAGTGATGAGTCAGCTTTAGAAAGATTGGGATCAAAAACAGAAGAGGCAAAATTAGGGCCAGAAATATTTCCATAGCTATTTAAAATCCATCTTTCAGCATTTAATTTGGAACAATTTCTATTTTTTTTTTTGTTTAAGTTATTCTGTCAAAAAATTTACACTGGGAAAATTATTGTAATTTGAATAATCATGTCCTTTCCCTCATGTAGGAATCCCACAGTAGATACAGTGTATCTGTATTTAGTGGTATGAAGAAGTATATAACAAAAATTTTAAGGCTGAGGAACACAGTTGTGTGTTTCACTACAGTTCGCTCTCAACCTGTGTGAAGTTGTATAGTTGCTATGATATTTGCAGATGGATCTTCAAAATGCCACTAAAAACATTATTTTCTTTCTTTGCTAGTAAGATTATGATAGTTTCCATACTGAGTCACAGTTTTGAATAAGTGACTATACTACATTTTTCTCCTAGCTATTCCTAATCTGTTTTTTTGCTTTTTCATTGCTGCTGATCCTTGTTGTTTCAATTGGTGGTACAGTGTGCTGGGACTCCTGATGGGAAGGAGTCCTAGAGGGGGAGAGGAAATGCCTTAAGGCTTGATGCACTAAAAACACAGTGAGTAAAAATACAGCCTACATTAGGAGGTAGTTTCTTTTGTTCTCACAAGCACTTCCTATTAGAAATTTGGGGTTTCTCATGTAGTGTTAATGATTCATCATTGCTATCAGATCTGATGTGCACTTCTGCTTAGTCACTGCCTGAACTCTCCATCATTCTGTGAGTTCTCCTGCTGTGAAATCCTGCCTGTGAAAACTTCGTAAGGTCTAAGCGCAATAATTAAGCTTTAATCACAAAAAAAATTCCATCCCACATGACTCAATGCATGTCCAGAACAGTGGTCTGATGTGGTTGGTGCCAGCCTTTCGATGGAACCACAGCCTGGAGATGCCAGGGGTTCCCCATGGGCCTTTTCTTGCAGCCCTGCCTGGGACAGGCACACCCACGTGTCATGAGGACAAGAACGTTCAACACGTAGAGGACTCTACCCATTGGGTTCCTTAGGCCTGGAACAAGATCTAATGTTACTAACTCTGAAAGAGCTTCTAAAATCAAACCTAACTTTGACTTCTGATTTTGTTCACTCTGCGTCTTTCTCCTTTTGTTTCATTTTGGGCAGGTGTTACCATGTCTGGGATTTGTGGGCTCCTGATGTGAATATTTAAAATTTTAGCAAAACTGTAGTTGTGTTTTCTTTTAATACCTGAAGACATTGTTATTAATATTGGGAGTTTAAAGCCTTGTGAAAATGTTTTTCTTTATACAAACAGTAGAAAAATAGCTACTTATTAAATGAAGTTACATATTAGAATATTTATTTATTTATACTTGCATAATTTGGTTTGTGAGATAATACAACCTTTAAATAGTTAGTTGTTTTTGTCACATTTTGTCATCTGCCAAATAATTTGACAAATTTGCCATAAACTCCCTGACATTTTTGCTCAAAAGAGTTAGTTTTCTTCATTCTTTGCTGCCAGACAGGTCATGCATCTTTTCAGGTCTGAAGAATTTCTATCAGCTATTTAAATGCAAGGCCACAAAGGGAAAGCCAGACTCAGGCTGCAGCAGGCTGAACCGGGGTGATTCAGGACCAAAGGAGCTGCAGCACGTAATTAAACAGCAACTGCATCCTGCTCCAGGCTTTATATGTGGCAGTGTAAACTGGCTGCTTTTCCCATCCAAAAGGGGAACGTGTCCAGTTATCAGAGACACTGTGAACAAGGATGATGAAAATAGTTATTGAGTGACACTTTAAAAGTTTGTTTGGTTTTGGTTTTTTCCTACTACTTAGGCAGGGAATTTGGCTAAAGATGGCTGCTGCCAGTTCCCTGCTGCCGAGGGAAGAGGATGCATCCCAGCTTCCCAGCTCTCAGTGCCGGCAGGAAAAGAAAGGGCAGAGCTGGGCATCGGTCTCCCCTTGGCGCTAATGGCAGCCCCTTTGCTTTTACTCCCTGCAGCTGGGCTTGGAGCCAAGGGAATTATATACAGCCACGGCTCTGTGCTGAAAGGAGGAGGAGGAGGAAGGATAATCTTTCCCAAGGCTTCTTGCACCTCTCTCTGATGCTGCCCTCGGCAGCAAGTTTCTCTTCACCTGTAAGGCAGCTCGCAGTACTAAAACGCGACTGGAGAGATGCTCTGAGCTCATTTTTAGGGCAGCAAAAGAAATCTGGCACAAAGCAGCCATATCCTTGTGTTGGCCCTTAGACAAGGAGGTGATCCATCCCCACCCCATGCAGCTGAGCACAAGCAGGGAAGCCTCCGAGCTGGAGTTGCCGCCGGGTGTGTAACTGAGCGGGGGCTGATTTCACAGCACAGGCCCTGCTGGCAGGTTTTACACTGTGGTGTCAGCAGACTTGCAGTGATTTTTAAACAAGGCTGTGTTGAATTTGGTGGGAGAAGAAATATCCTTTAAAAATCTATTACCAACAAGTGGGTTTTTTGATGGTTTTCAGAGAAGTTTCTCAAAGGAGCAGGCTGTGTGGCTGTGAGGGTTCTTAGGCACAAGTGTGATGGTGAATGAGAAAGATGCACACAGGGATGTGCTTGTATTGATGAAGGCAGCACTGCAGCATGTTCCTACTGTGAATACGTGGGGACAGGAATAGCCTGGAGCTGCCATAACACTGCCTGAAAACCACAAGTACACAAAGCAGCAGTACTTGGAATCTTGTGGCAGGGCCTGGAAATCAGCTCTGAAGGGTTCTCAGCACACCCTTTCTGAGGTTCTGCACAGGTGCCATTGCCCTTTTGTTCACATGGCAGTGGAGGTTGTGTGTACAGAGGAATATGCACAACTTAATGCAACTGCTTGGGTTTAAAAAGCATTTTTTCCTACAGAGTGTATTTGGCCATGACCATTTATTTGTTTATTGGCATCTAGTGTGAAATGAAGTCATACCAGCTTTTATCTTCTATAAACCAGATGGGCAGCTTTCCCAAGATGCTGGGTTCCTACCTTCCCTTCAAGCCTGCTGCTGTGATGGGCTTTTGCTGGCTGGCAGACTACTGCCTGTGCTGTGCAGGTAGCCTGGTGTCCGGTGGGGGGGCTTATGGAAAGGAATCTGGAGCCATTTCCATGTCTTTGAAGGTGTTTCTGGCTCTGGCAGTTTGCTGACAGCGAGGCCTGTTTCCCCTTATTTCTTGTGCATCTCTTCACTCAGTGGGGTTGTTTCCTGTCGTAACTTGCAGGCTTGCCTTGCAGCATTCCCATCTATCCTTTTTTTTTCTTGCTTTGACCACAGGGAGCTCTCTGAGCATAACCTCACTTCTGCCCATGTTCATGCCCTTGAAAAATAATCTTATGAGGGAGGTCAGTTTATTGTAGCAATACCCAGGGATTTAGGCAAACTGAAGAAATCATATTTCATACTTTGTCCAAGGAAACACATAAGAAGGTGTAACTTTTGCCCCGAAGACCTGTAACAGTATATTCTGCTGAGCCTGGTGCATCCTCTAAAGTCATCAGGGGATGTAAGTTATAGCTTCCAGGAAGAACAGCGGATTCAAATCAATGTAATGCTGTAGGTAACTCATCTGACTGGTGGGAATTAATTGAAAAACAGGGAGGAACAGGAGTGGTTGCATTTGTACTGTGGGGTGACAAAGGTTTGAGCAGCTCAGTGGCTGCTGACTTGCTACATTGGACTTGTACCAGTGGGGAAAAGATCTCAGTAGTGCCTGGAACTCCACCAGTGTGAATGAGGTTGCAGTACTGGGCTTCACAGAGCACCGTTTGATCCTCAATTTAACCAAAATTCACATGAATGATTGACTTCATACTCATTCAGATTTCTTCCAAAACCAGCGGGAACACTCGAGGATTTGCCTTTGCCAGACTGACTTGGAAGCTAGTGCAATTTCACTGTGTTTCACTTGATTTTTATTTTTCAATGTATCGTGTGATGGGGGACAGAATATCCCAAGGACCTCTCTTTTGTACACAGAAGTGTTTCAGCCTCTGTAGTTTAAAAGCAAAAAAACCAAAAACAACCAAACAACAACAACCAAAAAAACCCCCAAAAACAAACAAACAAAAACAAAACCAAAAAACAACAAACCAAAAAAACAAAAAACGAGACTAGAAAGCAACAGCTAATTTGAAAGCAAGAGAGGATTTTCTTGCTAAATATCCTCAGACCAAGCATATTTTTAATAGAAATGTTAAAGATCACATCTGTTGAATGCTGGCACTTTATTTAGATTTATCTGTTGCAAGTTTATATTTTATGCAAAGACAAACAAAAGAGCTTTTCTTTTCTTTTCTTTTTTTTTTTTTATTTTTGCAGAGAGTTGGATTGAACGATGTCTCAATGAAAGTGAAAACAAACGTTATTCCAGTCACACCTCTCTGGGGAATGTTTCTAACGATGAAAGTAAGTAACTTGTCATTCATTTAAAGTGAGTATGAACATGTCCAAGTGCTCATTTCCTGCTATATAAGTTGCTACAGCTTGATTAAATTTTTAGTAGTGTGACTTCACATACTCAATAGTTTTATTAATTTTTTTTCTGGAATATTTGCATTTTTAAAAAAGGAAATAGTACAGTTTACTGGTTTAAACAATCAGAAGAATTCGTGTGTCACTGATTAAAAGTTGGACGACCACTAAAATATGCTGTTATTATCACTTAGAAGAAAAACCACCTGTTTTGCTTTTCACTGGGCACTTTTCAGTGAACACCATGTGGTCAAAATACGGGGGGAAAAAAGTGCTGTTTTCCAATACTACTATATCAAAACACAAATAAAAAGTCTTTCCTATAAGAATTAAACAATCATGAGATTAAAATATCACATACTAAAACATTATGTTGCTTTCCTTTTAGTCAGAGTGAGAAAACAGTTATCAATCTAGCTGGTTTTAAAATAGCTATTTTTTTCTCTTCTAGTAATAGTAATTTTAGATCTTGATTTTTAGCAATAGCACGTAATCAAAATGACTTCAAAGTAGTTTAAAATAACCAAATTGCCTATTTCTAAAATTGCAAGACAATTTTTAGTTTACCATTTAGTTTTCCCTGTTTATGCAATTTCTATTCTGCTTAATTTGCCAAAAGCAAAATACTCTTTGTGCTACTTTTCCTTTCAGGGCTTCATATACTCACATTACAAGATAATAATGCAGATTGAATTCTTTAATTCAGGAACTAGTAATTTGCATTTCATAAATATGTGTTTAGAAAGTGTATTTTTAAAAACTTCATTGCTGCAATTCCCTTTTACATTTTTTTGCATTTTAAGAGAATTATTGATTTTGTCGTCATGGTAAAATTGCATGCCTTGTGGCACAATGTTGTAACAGACCATGAAATTTACTGTACTGGGGCTTTACTCTCATTTGTCTAGGGAGATCTTTTGAGGGAATATTTCTGAAGGAGGAAGAAGATGTTAGTAGAAAAATGGTATTCATGACTCCCAAGCTAAGAACAGTGGACAAGAATCTTTAAAGATAGACAATGAAACTGGGAGAGGTTTGGGGTTTTCTGTTTTTAAAAATTATGGAATAGGAATTAATTTATCTTAAAAAAAATTATAGTGGACTGTAGTGAAAATACAAACAGGAGCTTGTTATTTTGAATTTTATGAGAACCTGTGCGATATACAAAGTTCATTTCACTCTGATGCTACTGAGAAAGAAAGAAAGAAATGGAAGAAATCTGTAATGAACGAGACGTGTCTTCAGACTCTTAATAGAGTCAGAATACAGGATTGTTAAATGTGCTTTAAATATGAGCATGAGAAACTTCCACATAGCTGGGGCCAGTAAAACGAGGACCTGTGTGGTTAACAAGAGCAGGTGTTTCAGACAGTGGCATTGAGAAGATGAGATGGTGGCTCATTCTGTTTCCTGGTTCTGGAATTAAGGGGCAAGCCATGATAATGAAATGCAATGAATTTAGAACTGATAAAACAAATACATAAATGAATTTGTTCCCCTATTTGTGTGCAGAAGACATTGTCACAGCATATAATGGAAACCCAAATGAGAGGCAGAGTTGATTTTATCTAGCTTCCTTCTTAATAGCCAGTTCTTCCAGATGCTTCCTTTGCACTGATTACCAGCATTTCTGCAGTGCAGATAAGAGAATTAATCCACCTGAAAAGTCATCCTTGTTTTGAGGGGGAGGTGAGGGCGGGGAGAAGGTGAAGAGGAAGGAGGAAAGCAAAATAAGCCACAGCAATAATGTGTGAAATCCAGAACAAAGTTTCACCTCAGAAATCATTGTCCTATGTGCTCCTTTCTAGCCCTCGAGTTCTTTCTAACGTTTTTCTAATTTTTTGGCATTTTTCTAACTGCCCGAACACCAACCAAGAAATTTCCAAACTATTGTGTCATTCTTTGTCCAGCCTCTGTCACACATTTACAAACAAAGCAGGAGGCAAAATGTTTTGAGAAAACCCACCCAACCCTATTTGAATTCTTCATAATGGTGATCAAATTGCCATTGTCAGTGTAGGTCCAGTTTTCATCTGCAACCAAAAGAAAGCCTAATCCACCTTCCTCTTGACTAGTTTTTTGTCTCTACATACATGAGGTAGCTGTTGGCTGAACTACCAGAGAAAATGTGGGTTTGGTTTTCAGTTGGGGTGTTGTTTTTTTTTTTTGCCTTGGCCCCACTGAAGATTATGAGAACTTGTGCTGTGAACTGATAATATTCTTACTGGGCATAATGCTTGCTCTTGTGACTGTTTTTTTCCTGGATGATTTTAGAGTTCATAGGGCTTTAGGACAGGAATAATAGTTTTGCTGGTCTCCTTTTCTACAGCTGAAGTATGCTACAGAACCATACTCCAGGCCACAGGGGTCCTTCAAAATCTTCCATTCTTATCCAGATACCCTCAGGCCTCTTGAACCTGTGGTTACACTGGGAAAGGAAGTGATGACTCATAGCATGGATTCACATCATCTCTCTGCTTCCTGGGGTGCTTCTTACCCTTTTGGAACATTTTATGGCATCTTCCAAACCACAACTTTTACATTCTAGTATATAAATTATCACTAAATTTTATTTCACTTTCCAGCTTTTAAAACGTTTTTCCTCCTGCCACTTCCACATTCCACATTAGTCAAAATATTCAAAGGAAAAGGGAATGGTACAACCTTGTAGCCAATAATTATAAAAACCCAACTGCATAACATTTTCTGTGTAATCTGCATTGAACCAGATTATCCAAATTGAAATAGAGGTCTGGAAGAATACAAATAAAGACTTATGAAAGTTTGAACTTCAGTTCCATGGGGAAGGAATCATGATGTTTCTTGATGAAGTAGGAGGGTTGTTTGTCCAAATTTCCTTGCTTATTTGGAAATGTGAACGTGTAGACTTCCTATGAGATAAAAGAAAATATTCAGACTACTTTTTGTGCTTCACAAGTGGTGTTCAAAATCCATGTTCATACTGGCTGTAGTGGACTTATACAGCAGCTTTGTATTTTGTTTGAACTAAACCTCTTATTCTTCCATTTAAAAAAAATGTTTTAAAAAGAGCTACTTATTTTCACTGAAATTTTCCTTGGAGAAAATTCTTTCTGTTTCAGTCATACCTACTCAGAGAGAACTATGCCCCCATGTTTCTCAGAGGATGTTAAAAGCATGGAATACCTGCTAATGAGCCTGAATCTCATTTATGACTACATGTGAGGAAGAGACAAGAAGGCTTTGTACTGTAATTTCATTTTGGCTAAGGCCAAATCACTTCTGAGAACAGTCAGAATCTGGCCTGCAGGGGGTACAGAGGAAGAGGATATTCCTCTGAAAAAATGCACAGCTACCTGACCTAAGGGAAGGATTTTATCTATGTAAAGACACTAACAGCATGTTAGCTCCTTAGTGGTTTTGAGACACATGCAGGCAGCACTGAAAGGTACAGGGCTCTCCAATTACCTCCACAGTGGAAAGAAGAACTTAGCTCCATTTTAGTTATGATAAACAGACTAACACCAAGACTTCACCAAAAAGGTGTGTCTTCATTTTGGGTTGTTCTACTCTCTGTGTTTAAGGCAGAAGGCTCAAAGCTGCTGAGCACAGCTCCTGTTGTCTCCAAGTCTTGCACTAAGAAGTAAGAAATTCCTTGTCCAGTACCTAGAATCAGACAGCAGAAGTTAGATGATACCACTGAGAGCTCTGCGAAAGCCACCAAGGTAGAAACACTCACAAGATACAAAGAGGACTCTACTTGAGTGGCTTTGAAACACTTTTGGAAATAAGATGGAGCAGTTAGCAAAGAAAATTTGATGAAGTTTGGCACATAAGGATTCTCTGATATCTCTGGGAGCCAACAAATACTGTTTTTCTAGAACATAATTGATTCCTGGTTTTATTATATTTGAAGGCCCCTTCTATGCTGAGAGTTTTACTTGCAATTGTCTAAGCTATTATCTGCATTCAGTTTGGGATGAGTACCAGGTTTTCCATCTAATCAGGTACCTTGAAGACACCTTTCCTTGGGATGCTGGTAGTCCTCCTACTGGTAGTGGAGTGACCACACTGGATGGATTTCTCCCTGAGGTGCTGTGTGTGAACCCCTGCACCTGTGAATTGAACAAGATTTTTCCTTGTGACTTTAAGCCCTTTTGGATTTGTCATAGAAGAATTGTCTCTTCTTTGACAGTGCCTCAAAGCAGGACTTCTTTTCAGTGACTTTATTTCCTTTTCCTACAAAATAGTTTGAATTTTAAAAGGTATGACTTTATTTTAATCTACAGTGTTGTTTTAATGTGAATTGATGAAATGACAGGCCAAAAAGAAAGAAATGCTGTTTTCCCTTCCCTCTTTCATGCTAGACAAAGTGATCTGGTATCAGACCTGAATCAAAAGAGTTAAACATTCTCTGCTTGATATGGATACCATGGGGTGCCCTGCTGCCAGCTAAAATATAAAGTATATGGATGCTAGTCAATTATCTGATGATATTATATTGTTAAACCAGACAAGGTAGAATTAAGAGCTTGTATATGCAATACTGAAAGTTTGTATTTCTAGGTCCCATCTGTACCTGTACTATCTGCAATCCTTTCCATCTTTTTAACAGAAAAGTGAAAGTTTGGCTGGCAGCTTGTCCATTGGCAGAAATCTAAGTTGCACTATTTTCTTGTACAGAGAATTGATTTTGGGGTGACTCTATGAAAAATCTAGCTTTGTTGAAAATCCAGTTGTTCAATGGAAATTAATGCCTAAAGAAATTTTCTGAGTCACAGCTGAAGTCCATCATACTCTTTCTTGTTTTAAGGGACAGTTAGGGGAGGATGCTGAGGAGTCTTGAAGGATCCCCAGGAAGCAAACATACCTGATGAAGGAGGCATAAATGGCAGTTTATGACCTAATTGCTAGTTTGTGCTGTTGAAACAAATCCTTACGTGGGAGGAGCTGAGTATGGCTGGTGTGAAGTGTGTCTGAGGGCAGGTTAGGTAAAGCGCCTGCTCACAGCAGCTCATTCTTAATGCGAGTGAAAAACAGCTGCGGGGGGGGGATGGAAAGGGTGTAGAGATATTGCGTAACTTAGGTATTGACTTGATGTTTGATGTCTGCCACGTATCCAGAGGGGAATTCAGCCACCTTACACCTTATCCTATGGCAGGTCCTCGGGCGTGCGGGGCTGCTCGGCATCCCGGCGTGTGCTCGGGTTCGCTGCACGCCGGCCGCCCGTGCAGGAAAAACAAACGAAACCCACAATTTAGAAGTGATTTGAGATGTGTGTGTTGGTCCTGTGCGCTGAATAAAAGCGGGCCCTGAAAGGCAGGGAGGCAGTGTGCGGCCCAATAATTAGGGGCCCATTGTGATGCAGATGCAGGCGGGGGCTGCGCTGGGGGTCCGCGGGGAGCTGCGGAACGGGATTTCCTGCGGGATAAAGGGTGTTCGGCTGGCACAGCTTCCCGTGGGCAAGGCAAGAAATCCGGAGGGATGAGTGCTGCACACTGCTTTCCAAGCTTTTTTGTTATATATTTGTGTGCGTGGATTCCCCGCACAGCACAAAAGGGCTCCCAAGAGCGACTGATGTGCAGAGGAGATAGCCCGGCTCCCCTAGATCCAGCATCCTAAAGGCTCACTTCCATAACTTCTAGAAGTTAATCATATGAAGAAATGCCACTTGCAGCGTGGTGTACAGGTTTACCTCATTGTTTAGGTATCAAAGCCATCTATGCTGGATGCTTTCATCGGGAACAAAGCTGTTAAAAATCTCAAAATGTGTTTGATACAACGCTGTCTCCCAAAGAATACCCTTCTGGTGCTGCTAATTGTGCTCCACTCAGTTTTCACCCAGGAAGGTTTTATACATTTAACAAAACACAATTTAGTCGGAATTATTCTATACATATTTCTAAATTGTTTCAAAAGAACAAGTGCAAACTAGGAAGAATCCAATATTTGAAGTTTTATTTTAATTACCTTTTTCTTCAGTCATCTTTTCTCCAAATTTTTGGGAAGTCAGCAAATCAGAGTTGCCTTGGAAACAGTTAATGGGGAAAATTATCAGAGAAATTTGGAGCATCTGAAAATGAATAAAGTATATTACAGGCTAAACACATCTCATTCAGAATTAATCTCTGTAAATTTATAAGCATCTAATACTTACCTCATGTTAGGATCAAACCATGGGTATATGCCATTAGTTTAAATGCCTTATCTAATATAAAATTTGTGTAAGGCAACAGTTCCCTTATAGCAAGTGAAACAGTTTACATATTGTGACACGCTGGTAGAGATCTAAGAGTTGCTTTTTTTCCATATAAATTTATCCCTTTCAATGTCAATATTCCTAGGCACCACTCTGCTCCTGTGATCTGTGACATTTGCAGGGTTTACTGCCTTAAGCAGTATATACAGATGGTAGTTTAGGGAACATCATTATTTACATTTTCAAAATTACTCTGAAATTTTGAGAAAGCTTTGGCACTTGAGAATATTTTAATTTAAAAAAAAAAAATAAATTTAATTAGTTGTAAAAAAATTCTCACTATTCAAAAAATATTTATCTTTAAAAAACTGTTCATGAATTCCTGAGAGATTCCTGACGAAATTACATAGCTTTTTTTGTTTGTTTCTTAACAGATGAGGAAAAAGAAAATAATAGAGCATCAAAACCGCATTCTACTCCAGCTACACTGCAATGGTAAGATGCCTTTTAAAAAAATCAAGAAAATCTATTAGTGTTTTTTTCTTATGCGCTTTCCAGATGGAAGAATGGAGCTCTTGGCCATCTTAGAGTTCTAAAGATGTTTTCACTGTAAGTGTTTAATATGCCCATTTGTAACCTGTACAGCATTTCTCAGCAAATGTCTTACAAGATTTGTTTGAACCGAGGAAACTTCTGATACAGTTTAGAAAACCTACTTAGCATATTGATTTGCCACCTTGCCAACTGATTATTTGTGGTTTGTCATCATTGTTACATTTATTACAGAAAGAAAACTAGTACTGAGTTTTTTTTCAAGACTCACATTTTTTTCAGTGTCTGGCGAAGCCCACCCTTACCAACTGTTTTACTGACACGAGATGTCTGTAATTTAATGTAGAAGACAACAAAAGGAAAGAGTTTGAGATTTGATTAATTTGTCAAAGTCCCCTAGCAAACCTAGCGAGGAGAAAAGAAGGAAGGGTAATTAGGAAGAGAGAGAGGATAGTTTGAGCGTTAGTCTACCGTGCTATAAAAAGGATACCAGTGCTGTTCCCTCTGATTTGCAGCAGTGTTTTAGTCTGCATGCTCTGTAATGCATACCTCTAATTCTGACATCCCTTGCTGCAGGTAATCTCTAGGACTTTTGTTGACATTTGCCTCAATTCAGGTTTTTAATTCTTGTTTAGATTTCTTAATATTTTAAGAGATCAAGTATCTTTTGAGAGGTTCCACGTATCTGGCAGAACAGAGCTCTGTTACAGAGAAGCCTCTGAGCATACTTATCTGAAATCCCATAGTCTTTAGTTTGTTTTAAGCCGTTTTAAAGAAAGGCCTTTACTTTATCCATAAGTACCTGAAGTACTTCTTGTACTTTCTGGATGAAAAGATAAGATTATTGGTAAAAAACGTGAGTTTTTTAAAGCTAGTATGCTAGCAAACTTCTTTCTCTGCTTCTATCAGTCTCTTGGGAGATTTCACTGAAAAACAACCAGCAACGAATAATTCATTCAGTGTATTTTACTCCATTTTTCTGCCTGTGAAATTACATCGTTCTGTGAAATACACATAAAGATGATTTGGATTATTTCTTCTATATTTGCTTTTTAAAGTTGATTGGTGAGGTTTTTAGATTAAAAAACCTCAAGACCTGTGAGTTGATTTTGAATGGGCTGCTGCCAGTATTCAGAAACTTAGACACTTTCAATGCAAATAATGAGATGGGCAAATATAAATAAATGCATTTAGTTCAGAGCTATTGTTTCTTTGAACTTATTTGTATCACAAAAGTCCTCTTTTTCAGAAGTTCAAGAAAAGTGAATGACTTTTCTTTAACAGACACCCAAGAAAGGGAGTAACTACAGAGAGAAAATTATTAAAATAATAATGAAACATAGTAGTATTTTATTATTTTTCATTATTCACTCCCACAGCTTAATCGTGGTTCAAACAGGATAATAAAGAACTATCTAGCTAAAATAAAATAGGCAGGCACATCTTACCAGTCCCACATTCAGAGCAGTGTTTATTTTGCAGTGAAGTCAGTTAAGAGCCTTTTCCACAGGAGCAAATAATGTCGTAGCCAAGAAGCCAGCATTAATTAGAACATCCAGCGATACAGTCCCCAACAGAAAACATGCAAATACTGTAAGCAGTCTTTTGCCAAATACTTTCGAGCTTCGTCAGTCATAAAGGTTAGTAAATCCCTAAACTCATGGGATATTGAGCCCTGCTGGAATGTAGTGTGCACACTAATGCTCATTCAGCAGTGTTTGCAGTAGAATCCTAGAATTTTGTTTCTGAAAAGGCTGCTTGCAACTTCGTCCCTTCTCTCTTGCTAGTGTGCTGGCTTTCTACCTGTTGGTTGTATCATGTTTCTTACATGTTGAGGTAGGTCAAATATTCTCCCCTTTGAGTCTCCCGGAGCATCTGCAATTTCCTCCATTAATTTTCCACCCAAAATTCCATGAGTTAACAGAAAGCAAAGAAGTTTTCATGTTTAAAATCTTTAGCTGCTGTCAAACTGAATTATACAATTGGCAGAATTTATTAACAGGCATGTAGGTAAAAAAATCTCCCAGCTTACTAGCCATACCTACAAAACAGTTTTCTGGGAGTTTCCATATGCTTTTCTACATATGTACTGCAGCTTTGAATTGGTATTTCCTGGAGAAATTGATATACTAATAAGATGAGATGCTCAAAATTTATGGTCAAACTGCTAAAGTAGCAAGCTTATTTTGAGTGAAGATGTGCAGTTTCCACTGTTCTGGAAAGTCAGGCACATTAGCATTGGGTTATTTGTACTGCAGTAGCACACAGCAACCTGTGGGTTGGTAAACTGTTGTGATCACACTGTAGAATTGCTGCACAGAGTGCTTCCCAGAGGTGTAGCTTTACATGCTGGAGTTTTGCTTGCTCAGGTGTGGTAGTTAAACCTCAGCCAACAAGTAAGTGCCACACAGCTGCTCACTCACTCCTTCCCCTTGCCTACTCTCACTGAGACGGGGAGGAGAGCTGGAAAAAGGTAAAACCAATAGGCTGAGATAAGGACAGACAAATAATTAAAGTAAAATAAGATAATAATAATCATAGTAGTAGTGTTAATGAGAAGGAAAAAGTAATAAAATCCAAGAAAAAACAAGCAATGCACAATGCAGTTGCTCATCACCCACTGACCAAAGCCCAGCCCAGCCCTTAGCAGTGATTGGCACCTCACAGCCAGCTCCCCCCAGAAGATTTACTGGGTATGATGTTCCGTGGTATGGAATATTCCTTTGGCCTGCTCAGGTCAGCTGGAAGGGTTGTGGGCAGCTTCTTGTGCAGCTCCTCTCTGGCACAACGTGGGAGAATGGAGAATCCTTGACTTGGGTAAGCACAACTTAGAAACACCTGGAATGGTTATCAATGTTATTGTCATACTAAACCCAAAACACAGCGCAGTACCAGGAAAAAAATACAACCCTTTCCCAGCCAAAAGCAGAACATCAGGCTTCACACCAAGTATTTGCACACAGGGAAGACTAAAAAATGTATCTGAGTGTTCCTTGGGGAGGCATGTGCCCTGCCTTCTAACAACAATCTCTGGGCTGGATTCAAGGGGTGGAATTGGTGGGGTAAATTTTTGACCAGTTTTCAGGATATAGTACCAAACTGCCCTTGTTCTGGCAAATGGAAACCTCACATTTATCTGCAGCATCTGGTGTCTGCCATGTTAAAACTAGTCGTGTTTTAATTGCTATTTTTTTATTTAGAGCTAGTGAAGGCGACAGAGTGTCGAAAAACAGAAACTGAGGAAATGTCAGATAGAGGAAAAAAGCAGTAGGGAAATGTGTACATTTTCACATGGTTCATGTTGCCATCAGCTTTATTAGTTATTCCTTGTCTGGAACCTTGCTGTAAAGAGCAAATTATATCAATCCCATAGGGAGATATCCTAAAAGTTTGTGCCTCTCCAAAGGTGAAATATGTTGAACATTTTAAATGTGGAGGATGAAGAATAGCTGAAGAAGCCAAGAATCATGTCTGGATGACTGTCAGCCTGGCTAAATAGACCTTCCTGGAAACAGGAATGATGCTTTTGTTTTGTTTTGTTGATGACACAAAATGAAGTGAAAGGCCTGGTGAATGTAGCATTACTGCCAAATACATCATAATTGAGGAAACTGCCAAATACATCATGATTCGGGAAACTACGCAAGCTTGAATTTAACTGTTAAGGCATGAATACAGCAATACCTGGTATTCTGTGTTTATCCATGTTCCTGTGCTCATTATCATCTGTAAAGCTATAGCTTGGCTCTAAAATATTCATGTTTATTTCAGTGGTGAAGTGGTTGACCAAGGTGTAAGTGTGAAACTTTACTTCATTTTGGGGTGCGTGTGTGTTTACTTCCCCAAACACAGAATTATTTGAAGTACAGACAACCTAATCCCATGCAGTTTGCTGGTTTACAGTGTAGGTATTCTCAATAATAACAACAATATTTTGAAGCTAAAGGTTCAACAAAACTATTCTGTTTTATGCAACATTTATAAAAAGAATTTTTAAAGAGCAAGGTAAAGCATAGCTAGGGAATGGATTCACCCCAGATTCATACTTCTTTATATGTTATTATATTCCATCAAAATTAATTTGTTCTAGAATCTTCTACGTGATTAACAGTGGTTAACATCACAATTGTTCTGTGGTCTTGAGATATAAAAATAAATCTGTAACAACACTACAG
The DNA here is from genome assembly GCA_013397075.1 of Rhabdornis inornatus. Taxonomy (NCBI): domain Eukaryota; kingdom Metazoa; phylum Chordata; class Aves; order Passeriformes; family Rhabdornithidae; genus Rhabdornis; species Rhabdornis inornatus. The sequence continues at coordinate 365,001 of VWZS01005048.1, forward strand.
ATGTGACTCTGATATAGAATAATCTAATTTAATCTAGAACCATGTAAGTGTATGTGGAGGGAATCAGTAGTAAAACAGTAATAGGACAGATAAAATTGTCATTCCTGTGGAAGGATTAGAGGTTTTATTCCTATACTGTAGCGGTACAAAAGGTCTCATTGTGAGCTACTGGATTTCACATGGCTTTATTACAACACTATATAAAATGTTTATATATATATATACGTATATTTTTTAACTGATAATGGTTTGTTAGGTAGGAGATTGCATTCCCTATTTTTATACAATACTGTAGAATGAAGCTGGATTCAAAATATGATAAAGTTGTTAAATTAAAGACAGGAAAATAAAAGAAGTGGAGCAAGATGTGGTTTTGATCATTAAAAAAAGTTCAGGTATAATGGGGAATTGTTCAGTGTCAGACTAATGACTCTCTGTGAAAGAGAGGAGAAAAAGAGAAAAAATCATCAGATATGAAGAGAAATAATTAGCTGCTTTTCTTTCTGTCCTGTCTTGGTCACGGAAGCTGACATTCCAATTAGCAGCTATAGTATACAAACGAACTCTCCAGGTTTTGAAAGGAGGTTTTGTTAGAGCACTATGAAATTGAGGAAAGATGCCACGATGATATTTCTGTAGAAACCAGGGAAGAATAGATGTTGCCCATACAAACTGATTCCATTCATCTAGCCGGATATCTTATTAAAATAGTTTGCAGTCACAAATGATCACAGAAACTGAAATGGAAGGTAGGTAGGTCCTGGAAAAAGGCAATGAAGGAGAGAAACAAGATATTTGGAAGGTGCTCTACTGCTATGAAATGGCAGGAGATTATTTGATGTAAAACGGGAGTTTTTTGAGAATATGTATTTGTTTTTTAATGCAATTAAGAGGCAGTTGCACCTAACTTCTTCCATTACCCAGAAAGGCAGACAAGCCACATGTGACTGTAAATGCCTATGACGGACACTATCAATGATAAGATTAATTATGGTTTAATGTTAAGTGTGTATGTAAATATCTCTTGAACATTTTTGGGTCAGCAACCATAAAAATGGCATTTCAAAGGAATGTTTCTTCTAATCTACAGATTTATAATGAGACCAGTTTCAAGCTTTAAAGATGAAGCATATGCTTGCTCATTTATTTGACATATAATTTAAAATTTTATAGTCGTATATTTGCATGTATAAAAATAAGGATAGTTTCTAAAAGGTAGAAGAAGATGTTATTTCACTGGGGTTTTTTCAGCATTGTATTCAGATTGTGGTTTCTTTTTGTTTTTTCATTTGCCCATAAACAATAGCTAGAAAATATTACACAATAATATTTTGTGGACACTCTTGAGCATTAGCAAATTATTTGCTTTAGCCGCACCTGCTTCCTCAAGGTAAGCAATTTCTCAGCTGGACAAGAGTGAAAAGAGTGTCATGAGCCAAAGGTGATGTGTTCTGTAAAGGAGGAGAGAATGCTTCCCCTCAGTGAATATTTACTGCTTCATAGTTGTACATATATTTGTTTACTATAGGATGATTTTAGGGTGCAACAGACTGCTGGGAACTCACAGCCTATGGTTTTGATAGCAAGCGTGAACCAAATGAAGCAAGTAAGTATTATGGGAATAAATTGGAAGGAGCACTTAGGAACAAAGCAGACAAAATTTAGTAGACAAGAGGAAGTCAGAATGTTTTGTCTTAAAAGGAGAAGCTTTGTATACTGTTTACCATACAGGACATCCAACATACTTGCAGTTGTCTCTGTTTGATATTTGCTTTTTAAGGCTGGAGGAGAACTATGAGATTGCAGAAGGCGTTTGCATTCCTCGAAGTGCTCTCTACATGCATTACTTGGACTTCTGCGAGAAAAACGACACACAACCTGTTAATGCTGCCAGCTTTGGGAAGGTAAGTCTAAACTGCAGTATGACACCTTAAAATCTCACCTGGTTTGGGTGAATTTGTATTATTGAAAAGTATTAAATCTTTTACTGTTAGAAACAGAGGCATATGAATGAAATCACTTGTGTATTCAAGTTATTGGACAAAGGCTAAGATTGTAAGTATTTTGATGGTTGGAATAATTTTTTACCATGGCTGGGCTCCAGAGTATGTCCATCCCCAGCCTAGCTGATGGTTATATGGTACAAAAAATTGGCAGCTAAAATTGGATTGGAAGTTGAATACAAGCCAGTGTAAATATGTCTTCATCATGACCTGCACTGCTTAAACAAATGTATAATTTTTAAAAACAGAAGAGTAAAATTGAATTCTGGAACATGTCTGTGCTGTTCTTGTAAGCATGATATGGAGATACCTGAAATAATGATATCAAATGATGGGGCAAATTCACATGCTGGACTACAAAGCCTCCAGATATGAAAGTCCAGAAAGCATCTATCTGCTTTTTTGTGCACTGCAGGTACAGCCTGCCAAGCTATCCAGGTTATCTTTTCGCTGTGATTCCTCGTGCTTCCCTTTCCAATCCTGCTCTAGTAAGAGTCACTCTGGTTAACTCCAGATTCACAGTGGAGATGCACTCCTAGAACAGACAAAGCTGTGCATCATCTGGGTGTGAGCAGTAAAGCTCTATACTGGTGGCTCTACACTGGTAGATGTTAATAGCTGGCTAGAAGGGTACATAAAGTTCATATTTTGGATTTGCTGGTCAGGTGATAATTTCCTCTCTGTGAAAAACAGGATGACGTTTAAAACTGAAATTCTACCATAGAATGTGTCACAGGCCTTTGAAACCTGTAGGCTGTGAAAAAAACAAAGTGCAGAGTTTGCCACTGTTTTTGAAATGCTTGCAAGCATGAATCTGAAGCCCATTGTCTTGCAAGCTGTTCACTTTTAGTGTTTGCAATATTTGTTCTATAGAAGCTCTGGGTATTCAACGAAGCAAAAATGTTTCTAGGGTAAGTGCCTGTCTAAAGAGTAGGTGAAGGATGTATTTAATGAGGTGACATTTTCTATGGTGCATCTTTAGGCAGGCAGTTTGGCAAGGAAAATTAAGTGTACCATGTTGTTACATTACTATGTTTGTTGTGTCTTGAAGACCTGCATAACTCAGTAGATTCTGTGTCAGGTTTCTGCTTAAATACACAGCAGAATTGTGAATGAAGTTGTTCATTGTACATACTATTACTATCAAGTGATAAGTATAGTGGTAACATGTAATTTAGGAACAGTGAAAATTAGAAACAGATTTCATGCAGGCTCACACATTTGGAACATGGCTCAAATTTACACAATGGTACTTCTGCTGCTGCTAAAAACTTCTGTAAATTGTAAGGTGTAAATATGCCAGAATTATTCCATCAGAACATAAATTTACCAGGGATTTCACCATTTATCAGTATGTGGCAGTTTTCTTACATTGTTTAATACCTCATCCCCCTTCTCTCCTGCCCCTCATACATAGACCTGTTCATTGGCAGGAGTCTCTTGAGCTAGCAGGACAGGTACTATGGCTTCCATCCAAAAATCACAGCATTCCAATGTGTTTTTCATGCACTGTGGTCCAAGTGTTTTCCTCTCTGTTGCAAAAGAGTTCTAAAGCAGTGTTGCATGAAACTTTTTACCTTTTTTGTGGAACGGAACGAAGCCCTACACAATCATCATGGTACTGTTTTCATACTAGTACTTCGGGTGGCCATAACATCTGCATCTGGGAACTGGCAGTTCTGCACTGGTATGTCCAGAAACTTCAGACAACAGGGGGGCAAATATTGAACTGAAACCAGCTTCTCCATCTGCAGAACCTGAGCAGACCCCACTGATTCTTTCCAGCCTGTTACTGCTAACAAAATATACTGCACAGATATAAAGGTCTGCAAGGCATATCTGTTCTCTCAGTAGCTTGCAGTCAGCTTCTCCTTTGGAGCACACACATGTACGAAGGTTTAGCCAATGTTTGTTATCATGTGACTTAAATACCATATTGGCAAGGTGAGTTGCATAAATGCCTTCGAGGCAGTTGAAGCAGTGCAGTGAAATAGGTGTATTTAAGGCATTCTGCACTTAGCTGCTGCAACAGAGACCCTGGACATGTTCGTCCTCATTGGGAAACATCAGGAGTCCTGCAGCTGTCATCTCCTCCAGAGAAAAAAGCTAGTTGTTCTGTGAAATTGTAAACAGTTTGCCTTTGAGTAGACCACACTGAATATATAATTCATCTCAGAAATTTAGCTCTGTGGGCAATGTTAAATATCAAGGATTTTTCTTTAACAAACTGGTAGATTTTAGAAAGAGACGTGGAGTTCAGCACATTAAAACAAACTGTAATAAGTAACGTGGTAATACTGCATTAATGAAACCAAAATTGGTCTGGGGAGTAGAGAGATTAACAGAGACAGTAACACAGACTGTTTTTTGAGGAAACCAAGGTAATAGAGGAACCAAGCTAATGGAGGAATTGCTAATAGCAATTAGAGGAACAAGAAGAGCAAAGAACAGAAATACTGTATAAATAAACACCTCTTAAAAAAGCAACCTGTACTCCTAGCCCACATAAAGAATATATAAAATCAGGAATACTCTAATACGGCTATTAATGGGATATTAATATCATATTTCTCATATGACAAAGGGAGTTGTAACTTTGTTAGTCAAGATTTTAGTGTTTTACTCACTCATTTAACATGCAAAAATTACAGGCAGTTTTATTGAAACCAGCTTTGTCAATCTGCTATGCTACCTAGTCTGTCATCACGGAACTATTTATTGTTTGCTAAAGACAGGACCCAGCATTCTTTTTTATACCTTAACTAAATAGTAATTAGGGAAGGCCCTGTAATTTCGTGGTTACAGCTCAGCATGAAGTGCAGAGTCCAGTGTTAAACTCCTGCTCTTACTCTAGACAGCCAAGCATATTATATTTTGATTTTGTGCAAAAGTAAAGCAGAAAAAGTAAAAATGTTCCATGGAACCAGTGAGAAGACAGGAAGTTACAGTGAGGCAGGGCAGGTGTGTCGCTGAGTTAGTTATTAACAATTAAATGTTGCATATGAGAACAAGCTCTCTGACAGTGAACGTGTTTGGACTGTGAATTAGTCTGCAGGCAGAAGGAGTGAAAGCCCTGTTGCTGAGGTCACTTAAAAAGGATGGCAGCCTTGTGCCCCTCAGCCGTGTGCTGTGAATGCTTTGGGCTCTGCTCTGGGACCCTGGGGCTCTGGAGAGCAGTTTAAGGTGTTTCCAGCTGAAAGGTCTGCCCCTGCCTTCTGCAGGGAGGGTTGTGCAGATGTATGTTTGTTTTGGGTTTTATCTGAGCAGAGTGTTAACATAAAATGCTGGTGATTATTAACACACTGTGCAAAGAATTATGGTGGATGATGAGGATACTGACTTCTCATTCTTACTGGGTTTAATTGTGAAAAATAAATAATTCTTTATAAGGGCCTTCACTGAATAAAAAAAACCAGCAGGAATATTTTGAGCATTTCCAAAGCCCTCAGCAGCTATTGTGCAGGGGTGGGTACCAAAAGGCTCTCCTGGCTCTACCATTCTGCTCAGCTGTTAGCTGGGTTGGCACATTTTTGAGCTTCCCTTTCACTTCTATTTCCAGCACTGATTTTTGTTCTTGTTTCTTTTGTGACTCTGTATGTATACTGTTTTCTTAGTCAGGACCCTATAAGATATAATCTTCCTCATCTGCAGCGATCTCTCCTATCCTCTTAGTCCTCAGTTCACTGCTTTAAATTCACTGGGCAGTGCTAATTCCCCTGCCATGCCCGCCACATCTCTCCCTCAGAACACAAGAGACTTGCGGCGAAACCGCTTCGCATCCTCGTGAAGCTGAGTTCTTCCCAACTCCCACGTGCCCCCTGGAGGATAAATACTTTCCTCTTCTCGTTTCTTTTTTTTTTTTCTTCCCTTTCCGTTTGAGGCGTTCCTGCCATGTCTTTTGACAAGCAATAATAAATTAATATTTGAAAAGGAAAACGAAGGTTGCTGACACTTCTTGGCGTGGTTCTCCCCCAGTCTGAGGTTCCTTTACATCATGTTGGCATCTTAAAGAGGTTTAACATGGATGCATGCTCACACAAATTTTGTTGCTTCCTGACTGGCTTTGCTGTAAGTGAAAATTACATTCCAATGAATGCATTTCACTAGATAAAGGGCAAAGTCCACAATAGACTTGTAATATTGGTTAGGAAAGAACCCTTTTTTCCCCAATAGTTTACTTTGTTCCAGGGAGGTACAAGCAGTACCAGCCAGATGCCTTTTTCATCATGATGCACTGTTTCTATGCTCAGAAGTTTTGCTTGCAAGGACTGTTCCTCCAAGCATGACTAGGATGAGTAAGACTTAGTTTCTTGCTGTCATACTATATGATTTTAAAGTTTGAAAAGGACAGAAAAGACCTTTATTGAAACCTTTTTGATAATGACATTGTGATGTGATTTCATTCTGATTTGTCTTTGTATTGAAATGCACGTATCAGGAAATTGCCTGCTGTTGTTCATAAGGACATACTTCTCCTGAAGATGTGTTTTTTATTTCTTTACTCTCAATTTGCCCTTAAGTAGCCTCAATAGTAACTGGTACAGGAAAGCCAAATTTACTCTTAGTGATCTCTTCTGATAGATTAAAACAGCACTCTGCTTTATTTTGAGCAATTTCTACAACATTGTATGCAAAAATAGAACTGGGGAAAATAAATGTAAATGTGAGGATGTGGTTTCTCTTATTGCACCAAATCAGTCTCTCAGTGCTATCTGAGCAGTCTCCAGCTTTCCTTCATCCCTTTTGAACAGCTAGGATTCCTGACTGAAGAACAGTTACCACCAGTATGAGTTTTCTTCCCAATTCTGAATCTTCTAGGCCAAGTTCCTCTGATGAGACCATAATAACACAAGTCTGCAGAAGCAAGCAGTCATGCTGGAGTGGGGAACGATGATCCTGCAGTGTAGCTGGAAAGGTCTTTGTTTCCTTGGCTCTACTTAGCTGATTCTTGTATTATTGCAGGTTGTTGACTATTGCCTTCTTCTTGAGCTTGGGGAGTAAGAAAACCAGTGAGGACACCCCAGTTTGTCTGGAGTGACTTTTCCTTTCTCAATGCCCTACAGCAATGGGATTTTTAGTGCCTTTGCCACTTCAAGCATCTGGCTTCCAGTTAGGCCTTTAGCATGGAGGTGGCCCCAGGGCTGCTTTACCTCATGCCTTGTCAACATGTCCCAGAGGCTGTGCTTACAGCACAGGGTCTGCCAGAGTGCAGGGATCCTGGCACTCTGCCTTTTCCCACAGATAGGCTGGGTGATGGCAGGCAGTGTGCTGGCACCAGTACAGAGCAGGGTGAGTTGTGCAGGGTTTTAGATCTGCCTGGCTTCAGCAAGTCAGCACCAAAAGTGGCTGCAGCTCAGCTAAGGATCTGAGGCAGAGCACTCTGCATTTGCAGCTTTGTTGGGATGCAGTAATCTGTTTGATCATGCCTTAGGCTGGATTCTATCTGGCCAGAGGAACTGCTGAAGGAGGATATTGTTTTATATAGATGAACTTGAGAAGAGGTCTGGCAAGCTTCATTGCAGTGTCCAGTTCAGTTGGAGTTCCTCACAGAATCTAATCTCCATAGCAGGCAGAGGCATGGGCGTGGACATTAGAGAAAAGGCCAGCAGGTTTTTCTGCCTTGCTTTGCAGTGTCAGTTGAGCTGTATCAGTGCTAGAAACAAGTTCTTATCCTAGAGCTAGACCTGCCCTATCCCAAAACTTAGCAAAGTAAGTGGAGAGAAATGGGAACGTTATTGAGTCTTAACAGATGACAAATCTGTGGTCAAAAGTACTGAGCCTGTACATTGCAGTCTTCCCTCCTGGCCATGCAAGTAAACAGGCAACAGATAGAGAAGGTATAGACATTGTCATGCCTCTTCTCCTTTTATTTACACAGTTTGGTGGATTTGAGAGACAGAAATGGTGTTTTGGACTTCTTTGCTTATGCTCATTCCTATCAGTGGATGTTTAATGGTGCAAATTTTCTTGACCATTTCCTCAAGACAATATGATGTTGAATCAGCCCCAAGCCATTTCGAGCCAAAAGGAACACAGGTGCTAATAATAACATCTGTCTCAGACCAGGATTTTGAAAAGCACTGAAGCAGCTGGGGAAACCCTGGAATGACCCATCTGGAGCAGTTCTGGGTCAAAGACGAATGAGCCAAAAACCCTTTCAGTTATAAGATCGAGGACATCAGTATTGCTTGTGTTTCACAGCAATGAGAATAAGGAAAGCATAGCTCTGTGAGAATATTGCTATGTTTGGTATCACTGACTTCTTTGCTGCTGCCCCAGCAAAGATTATTAAGACGGAAACACCACAACAGAAGCTGGTAAACAAGCACACACCTTCTGTACCTGACTTCATAAAAGAAAAGCATGCTGTCTAGATATGTGACCTCAAACCTGAACTGAGAGAAAATGAGCCAGGCCCTGTTATGAAGAAGTCTTATGGGAAGAAAGAGAATTTATTCCATAGCATGTAGAATCTCTCTAGAATCTCATAAAGCTAAGGAGTGCAGAGCTTGGAATCCATTTCTCATTCTGGCAGCATGCAATTGCTGGGTTGCAACTTAATTTGACCCTATTTCTCTACTTTGTGAAGTTCTAGAAGCAAGGCTAGAATTATGTCAAAAAGAAAGGAACATGAGTAATAGAGAATAACATCCCTCTAGATTAGGTGCACTAACAAAATGATCATGACTTTTGAAAAGCAGGAATTTAAATTATTCTGGTAAAAGACTTCTAAAAGCTATCCTCTGCCTGTTGCCCCAGAGTAAAATTTAATATTTTGACAAAGGAAAGGGAAAAAAGTTATTTTAGAAGTTTCCAGACATGTCTGGTTTCTTCCATCCTTAGTTTTTTGTGTGAAGACAGAGACATAAGATGCTTTATAAGATTTATTTTCCCTGATTTGTTTTGACATATCAGATTATTTTAGATGGAATAGTTGGGAAACATAGAGTTCACAGTTTGATAGTGAATGCAATGAGAAGCAATGGGTCACAGTGTAGTGGTGAAAGCAGAATGCCCGTGCCCATGGCAGAGTGTTTGGAATAAAATGATCTTTAAGGTCTCTCCCAGCTCAAGCCATTCTGTGATTTTGTAATTCCTCATTTTAACTTTGAGCCTGGATCTGCTTATGCTGTAATGTTACAACACAATTGTAACATTGGAGATGTGGGGAGAGAGGCAGTGGCAGAAATGACAGCTGGCAGTAATCAGGTTGAAGGAATGCACCCTTGCAGCCATTTGTGGCTAACAGAACAGCTCGTGCAGTTTGCAGTGCCTAAGGTTAATAGGTTGTGCAGACTCTAATACAGACCCTTACAGAGGAATTTTTCTAGTTGTTGCTCATGAAGTGTTCTGTGTTTTACATGGATGTTCAAGTAACCCGTTCCATTTTTATTGCCTTAAGAATGATCAAAAATACAAGTGACTAGATATTTAATTCAAATTTATTCAGACACCTCTGCTAGGTTTAAAAAGCTGAAGTGGGATAAAAATCTTGTTATCTCCCCATGTGGTCTACCTGTACAGACATTCCAAAAACCATATGTCAAGATTGTCTGCAGCAATGTTAAACAAATGCTGACCTGGCTATACTAGTCCCCTGAAAAAGCATAAACTATATATATATATGTTGTTTTATAGTGTGATGACTTCTATCTTCATCTTATGTATGAAGTAGGCACTCACCAGACGATAAAGCAGTTCTTAATATTATTGCTTTTAATCAAGAAAAGCATAGAGGATCTTCCGTAGGCAGAAGGCAAGATCATGTCTTAAGCTGAGTACAGAGAAAAGAGAGGGAAAACACACTGAAGTTCAGTAACTGAGATAGAAATTGTAGGAACATTTTTTTTTTCCTCAGGCTAATGTAGTAGTGACAGAAGCTATTTCCATGTGAAATTCCTGGTCTACATCTGTTTCAAAACCAAAAAGCCAGGTAGGCTAAAATAATGCCCAACAGTCAAAACTGCCATTTAACTTAGGTGAAATTCCACTTGGAAAATGTAAAACCTGTGCCTTTTTACTCAGCAGATCTTACAGGGCAGCTGGAATTATGGTCACTTTGGAGAAGTGTGAGATGAAATTTTAGCTCCACTGAAGGACAATGACAAAAGATCTGTTCACTCCAAAATTCCCTTGGATACCACCCATGAGATCTTTTTACCACTGTTTCTGTTGAGAAGAACTGCTGTGAGAACAGGGACTTTCCATTCAGAAAGCAGCTCAGACTGCATGGTCTGGTCTTGATTCATTTGCTTGTGCAAACCTCACTGCAGTGATGGGAGGAAAAAGATCCAACTTGGTTTTCACATCCAAACCTGGATTTTCATGTCTGACAATTAGAACCCACTTCCCTCCCCACACAGCTGTAAAATTAACATATTTTATCTATAGGTCTTTAAAAGTTGATAAACATTAAACCAACAATGATGTATTTGTGCAGTGATTTTTCAGGTTGACAATGATTTAAATTTTTGAAAAAACACATATTGGGTTCTCTGCTTTTTCCACTGATTTCAGGACACAGTGAACTCCACTTTGTCCTGCCTGATCTGACTTCCTCTCCCCTTTCAGGATAATCTTCCTGCCTTTACCAGTATCATTACACAGAGATTTGCATAAGCATAGCTGAATATAAGCATTTATATGAACAGAGAGTTCTTTTTTACTTGATGTGTTTTATTTCAAACACAGACATTAATAACCACGCATATTTATACAAGTACCTAGGTATAAGTATACTGTGTTGTATTTTACATATGCAGCATTAGATTAAAAAGTCCTGATTTTTTTTTTCAAAGCATTGCTTGATTATTCTCTTTTGGATTTTTTTGTTTTGTTTCGTATATTACTGGGAAATAGTGTTTTAAGTGATGCATACTTTTAAGATGAGAGGTGCATCTCATTTCAAATGTGCTGGATTTGAAAAAGAAACAAAGAAAAGGAAAAGGGATCATCTGATCAACTGCCTCATTATTATTCTCTTTTCCTGATCACCTCTGCCCTGGTATGTAGAAATTGGCTGATTTATTTAAATCCCAGTAACTCCCACAGCATATGGTTCATAAAGTAGCATTTACAGTGTGCATTGTAGCACTTCACTGCTACTAGAAAGACTTGAAAGTAATATGGTCTGATGTTGTTCCAAAAGGAAAAATAGAGTAAAACTATCTCTAATGTTAAGTCAACTGCTGTAAGAGCAGCTTTTGGAGAGGGATGGTATTTTCTGAATGACAGCTGACGCAAAAAACCTCGCCAGAAAACCAATCAAAAAACTAACACAACCAACCTTTAAAAAAATCTCCTAGCCCAAAAAAAAAAACCTTCCTCAGAAAGTAGTTCTTCAACACTGCCTTTTTTCCCACAGCCTTGTGGAGCCCCCAACCCTGTCTGCAGAAAATGAAAGAGAGAGGGGTGGGATTAATGTGTAATTAAAGGGAATTTGGAAGGCTGAGATGTTGCGGAATGTTAGATCAGTAGCTGGAACAGCATGTGGTGTTCTTTAGGCAGGCTTCATTGAATCCATACAAAAAAAGAAAGAAGGGCTGCTTGCCTGTCTGCTCATTTATCAAACAGCTAGGCTGAACTTTCACAGCTCCACAAAAGTGTTTTACTGTTTGCTGAAGTTTTGCTCCAGAAATTAAAGCTGAACAACCTAGCGACTCTGAGTCTTTGCTGCATTTTTGACATCAGCCACCTTGTGCAAAGCTCTTGGAAACCAACACAAGTCAATTTTCACATGGTACTAAGTGAAGGTGGTTGTACCTTTGCTAAAACCTCCCAAAAAGTGTTAAAGAAACGGTCAAATATGTAACATTGTAATGTCTTTATTTATATTACCTTTTGGTCTAAATACCTGTTCTAAACCTTTCAGTCATCAATCAGGATTAAATATTTATCATGGTGGCAAAATGGCTAATGGGTGAAAAAAAAAATCTATATTATTTAATCAATTTTAATTGACTTTGTTCATAGTTGAACAGTTATATTCCATCTTGCAGGCTTATTTTCCTTTAATATTAGCTGGTGTTTACCCCCAAAGAGGAAGCATTTAGCACTTTATGTAACAAAAGCACAATTAAAATGGATTATAAATTTTAAAAGGGAGTAACTCCTTCACAAATAAATCTTCAAAGCTTACTACAGGTTTTTTTCATGACTGTTCTCGCAGAAAACTTTTCCTCCCCCTGCAGACCCCAGTGAGAATCTGGTTCAATCCTGTGAGGTGCTGAGCATCTCATTTCCAGCAACATCAGCAAAGCTTTTTCATCAGGATTAACCTGGTTGATAGAGGCTCTGATGATTTAAGGCACAATCTACATTCATTGATTTACGTCCTTAAATGCAACTGGTACTGCAGAAGTTGTGCGTTGCAGTAGCAGTGTCCTTTTAATGTCTGCTGACACAATAGAGTTTGCATTCTTGATGACATCCTGCTGTTTCTGAGATCAGATCCACTTGTTTCCCATAGAGGATAAATTGATTAGGAGGTATCTTTACAAATGTCACGATGAGTTTTCCTTGGTAGAAATTATGCCCCTGTCAAATACCAAAATATTTTCAGAGAATAATATTTTAGAATAAGAAGTGTTTAGTGGCTAGTTTGTGAAGGTCTGTAGAGAACTTTGTTGATCCTGCAGAGTGACATAAGTAGCAGGCCAATTCTAATTACAGTTCTCCTTAGTTTAGAGGCAGAACTGATCTTAGATTTTTAAGGAAATATGTTCTATTCCAGTAACTTCTGAAAGTATTTAAATTAATGGTAGTTAGTGAAATTATAGTGAAGTTTAAAGTCTCTTTCCTCCTTTCAGAAATGGAAAAAAAATCAAGAACTTTATTTTTGATTTCTCCTACCACATATTTTGTGGACATCACAGTACAGTTTTTCTGCTTTTTTGTCTTAAAAGTTCATATTAAATTAAGCATTGGTTAATGTGTGTTTCCATTTGTCTTAATATCAGTTCTATTCATTTGCAGATAATAAGACAACAGTTTCCACAATTAACTACAAGAAGACTTGGAACCAGAGGCCAATCAAAGTAAGCAGTGTGTTATTGTCATCTCTCACAGGGCCACACCTGGCTCTGGCTTTACTGAGTGGGGAATGAGAACAGGGAATAATTTGTGCGGTTGGGGACTTAAAAACAACTTTCATGGGGGTTCTATTGTAGTCTTTACATTATCTTATAGCTTCAGCAGTGATCCTGCAAAGGTGGTCTAATGGAGCCCTTTTACTGATTTGATTAGCAGTATTTTCCGTATTGTTTTTCATCTCAACTCACTTTACACAACCTAAAGGACATTCACACTCAGGAGTAATGAACCACTGTTGGAGGCTGGGAAATAACAACTGGTTAGCATTATGTTTCAGGCTAGAGAACAAGTGTCAGAATGCCCTTTAGAATTTAGGTAGGAGCATACATTGACCTAAACTGAAATTGTCCACAAACTGTATTTAACCACTACTTTTCCCATGTAATGAAATCCAACATACCTTTAGGTTATTTAAAAAGTAACTTATTACCTTGTCCAAAAGATGGTATTTTCTGAAAACAGTTCATACTAATTCCAGATTGAGAAACTGATTCAGAACTAAAAATGCGCTTCCTGGGGTATTTGACTTTTTCCAGTTGTTGATAAGATGTGATTCTACCAATTTATGCAGAGGATACAGTGATGTTTTTACACTTTTTTCTGCTTGTGGACTCGAAGAAATTTTCCCAGGGGAGCTTTGAATCTTTTTGTGACAAACATAAGGCCCCTCACATAATAAAATCTGCTTTTCTTGATTAGCTTTCACAGAATCCTACAGAGTAGCAAAAGTGTAGTGTCTATAGATCACAAGTAAAAAAACATGGAAAGGGAAGTGAAAATGTGAGATGGTGTGTTTGCAACATGTTTTGGTAAAGCTTATCTTTCAAAATAAAGCCTGAAAAACATGATATAGCTAAATGCTGAGAATGAAATATGCTATTAGGATTGAGTTTACAAATTAAAGCTAGAATGACCTGCTGTTTAAAGATAACAAGAAACTACGATGGTAAAAGAAATTCCATTAAAGACAGATTTATTGTGCTCTTCTAGTAAATGGTCCGTGCCAAGCAGTATTTCTTTGATGGGACAAAATGTTCTTCCCCCCAGCTTGATATTTGCTTAGATTTTATAAATTTTCTTTTTCTAGACCAGACATATTTAAGCAGCTAATTGAAGATTTGATTTTGGGGATGGTCCCAAATGCAAATTCAGAGTTGCCATAGCATCACTCATCAAAGCCACCAGAAATCTCTCAGGTGGAAATTCTGAGCTAGCCATACGAGGAAAACATGATAGGACCATAATCAGAGAATCAAGATTTAGTACTGAATATAAGTTTTGTGGAGGTTCATAAAGACAGAAAGTGTGTACGAGTTGCTTTGTGGACACATTCATATGAGTACCCCGTATTGGCCATCAAATCATCCTGGCATCAGCTACAACTTCTGTTATTTGTCCTTCCATTTAATGAGAGGCAGGAGCACGGCTTTATTTCCAAACTGAATCTCCTCCCACAGCTCCAGGAGTCTCTCAGGGGGCAAGATGCTCTTGATCTGCTGACTAGGGGTGTCTAGCACCTCCAAAAGCTGTGTCTTTACTCTCACTGAAACTTAATATTTCTTGTACAATTTCCCCCTAACCTGCCTGCCTGTCAGAGCAGCTTTCAGGTCACATACTCCTTTCATGCCACTTGTGCCATGGTTCTGCTCCCTATCTAGCAAATAAGGGGATTCTGTCACACACACAGAGACTACCTGCATGCTATACTTTAAGATAAATACTCTCCTTGGTAGACCCAACACAGCTGTAACTGAGCTCTGGTTCTGTTTTCAGAAACATCTGTCTGCATTCCAGTTAAGTGTTACGTGAAGAAATTACTTTAGGCATTAACACTTCAGTCCTTTTATCACCAACTGTGCTGACCGATTCCTGCCAGTATTATTTTCGTTCCACTTCCCTGCTACTGCCAAAGGAAATTCAGCCATAGAAGTGGTTAAGATTATCTGACTTCACCCTGTTCTGCCTTCAGACTTTTTATAGCATGGCTGCCTTGTAACATTACAAAGTTCAGAGCTACAATGGTGCTGTACTCTTGCTCAACAGTTGTGAGGTTTCTGTTTTGCAGCTGGTTTATTGATGTGAGCATGCAGCTGTTCTCTGTTGCACTGAGCTTAAAAACAGTTCCACCACAGGTGAGCCGTGAGAAGGCAGCTGAACTTAAAAGCCAATTTCTTTCTGTACTGTTGTCTGAAACTCTTCAATTTGGTACACAAGGTGTGAGTAAAACCAGTGGAAGCTAAATGGTATGAAGGGAATTTTGCTACTTTCTTTAAAAGAGTGCTGTATATAACAGATCTATGAGGGTAAAAAGTATTTCACTTTAACACAAAAACGATTTTGTTGTCTGCATGTTATTCTTCTACATATCACACTTTGAAGCTCTGTTTATTGAACTAAGTTGATTTTTTTTTCTGATAGAAGTACAAAAAAGTAATTGGAAAAGAATCTGTGTGAATTACTCCAGTGAGTTTTTGCCCTTTGGGTTAGTAAAATTACTGAAAGAAGAGGCTATGTAGAAAAATTTTGGAGTTAATTTTGCTACTGCAGCCTATATGATTTTTGAAGCTCCATGGAAACCTCTTTTATGCGGTTTACTACCAAGTGAAATATACCAAGAATTAAATGCTGCACAGTGAGATTCTACTACATTTTCCAGGCTTGCTTTTTTTTTTCCTTCACTGATTTAAGACAAAACTTGACACAAGACTGACCCCTGTTTAAGTTCTACAAGCCTTTCAGTCCTGCTTGCTATAACTTTTTCCCTCTTCCTGCCCTTCCCTGAGCAATTTGTGCTGCTGGCTCCCCACAGCATTTCCTTTTGGGTTCCCCCACCCCAGATGTAGCACACAGGCCATGCGTGAGTTTTATGGCTCTTATGTGCAGTGCTCACCTGGCAGCTGCCAGGGACCAAACTGGGCACTTAAGCCAAGAGCTGGAGGTGTTACCATTGAAGCTTAAAAAAAAAAGCACCAAACTTCTACAGCTGATGTTGTAACCCCTTGCCATTGGTTACCTGTAAAAGGTCAGGAACAGTCTGGAGCCTGCTTTCTTGTATAGAATGCATGTTTTGACCTAATCTCTGATGGGAAAATTTGGAGCCAATACTGTTGCTTTCTCAGATATTGAGGCTAGGAAATTCCATTCATACCATTTCAGTGTAATGTTTTAAGATATGTCACTTGGATTATTCAATGTTGAGTTCAAGATAGCTTTTCTTTTTAATGGAAAATAGGGACTGTCCTCAGTGGGAATGGCTGGGAACCATGTACTAGAAATTTGCTACAACACCCCAGGCCTCCTCTCAGCCCTTATCTGCTGATAGAAAAGTTTGGGCTTCCAGCTCTTTGCCCCTATTTTCTGCTGGGGATTATGACATGCACCGATGTGTGGGTGAATGACTGTGAGTGGAAAAAGGAAAAGTCACTGGTTAGTTTAAACTACCATCACTCACATGCTACTCTTTAATTAGTTTAATTGATGACCTTTGTAGAACTGCCTGAAGTGAATTTCTGTCTATTTGAATGAACAGATGTGGTGACAGCACTCCGAAATAGTAACTGACTGAAGAATCAAGGAAACTCTTTTTATTTTTCCAGAGATGTAAACTTGTGCCATCATAGTGGGATCCAGAAGACAGTCTTATGATTATCTGATAGGCTTTTGATAGGCTATAAGGAGAGAAGTGGAGGATCATTGCAAAGTCTTTGTAGGATTTGGCTGAAGCAAAAGTATACCAGCAATGCAATCTTGTGATGCCTTTTGTAATCACTACTAATTTAGCTGATGGGTTGGGTGCCTGCAGCTGAGAAACTGAAATAAAAGTTAGGAAGTTACAGAAGGACTAAGATAGAATCTCTGCTGCTTTGATGCAAGAGTTTTGCTTGATAACCAGTGCTTCCACCAGCACCTATAATAAAGCTGAGTGGTAGCACAAACTTGTGCCATGAGGCCACTGATCTGTTTCTATAGCCCAGCCATACCGTAATTCCAGTGTGGCCTCACAGAGTCAGTGCTGTGTCCTATCCCTCGCTGATCAAAGCCCAGTGCTGATGCTAGGGTATGCAGCAAGTAATTGGAACTGTACATTTCCTGCCATTCATTGCTTTTCAGTGCAAGCATTTCCCCCCTCTTTTTGTTGAAGTGTTTTCAATTTTTGAAACATTTCTGATCAACTCGTTTGCAATAAAGACCTGTGCTTTTCAGAGACCAAACCAGCTCTCAACAGCCTGAGAATCAGGGAACTGAAATAACAACAGAAGGGCCAGTCCAGAGGGTCTGTACCTCTGCTTATTGCCGAACTAAAGGAGCAGCTGCACAGCAGAGCTCTGCCAAGAAGTAGCTTTGGAATGTTTTGTTTTTCACTAAGAAGTTTAAAAATGGAAGTACATAATTTTCCTGTCCTACAACAGAGTCACCTTACTTTTAATTCAAGGAACAAAAATTGGAAGCTCAATGTATTACCACAGTACTCTGCTGCTGAATCAATGCTTGTTAATAATGTATAAACTATTGCTCACTCTATTTTGCCGTAGAAATCGTTTGCTGTAGAAATCATTCGCATTATCAGTCTCCTTTGCATCCATATGTTTTTCTTTAATTTTCAAACAATCTGCTTTATAAAATATGCATCTCTATGTATCAGGTACCATTATTATGGAATTGCAGTGAAAGAAAACTCCCAGTATTATGATGTGATGTATTCTAAAAAAGGAGCAGCCTGGGTCAACGAAACAGGAAAAAAAGAAGTAACCAAACAGACAGTGGCGTATTCACCACGATCCAAACTGGGAACATTGCTGCCAGAGTTTCCAAATGTCAAAGATCTAAATCTGCCAGCCAGTCTGCCAGAGGAAAAGGTAACACTTTGGAAATCTTTTCTTAGCTTGTCTTGGTTTTTTTCCCCTCTCTGGATGAAAGCTTTGTCTAATATATAAAGACCTCAAACTAGAGTAAGTTTAATAATGCTTTGACTTGATTTATGGGGTGCTGAATTACTTCATCTTATAGGAAGAAATATATTCCCTTTAAAAGGGCAGCTGACACTATCAGCTGTACAATATTTCTAATGCTTGTGCACATTTTTTTAAAAGTTACATATGGCAGGGCAACATTTTAAATTATGTGATGTTTGAGGGCAACTTCTAAAATATGTTACAGCCCTCTAATCTGTGAGCACACTTGATGGCAAACTGTCAAATAGTTCTAATGCTTTCTTTAGCAGAGGGGGACTTAGTGGATTTCTTATTCTTCTAGAGTAGAAATTCAGAGAATCCTAACTGCACATATGACAAAAATGCTCTGGCTCCTCTTGGCTGAGCTTGCTAGGTTTCTGGTTCTATTCACATGTGTAGTATCAATGTGAAGTGGACAAAAGAATAGGGTTTTTTAGTTCTTTATGCCCTAATTAGGGCCACATTCTCGTCTTTGATCTCACTGAGGCTTTTTGCTCCTCTTACATTTGAAGAATCCTATTGACAGAAGAATCCATGAATTCAAAGGGAGAATTTACTTTTGAGAAGAAAACTCATCTTACAGCTAATCTAAATACACTTTAACTGATTTCTTTATTTTTGCAGTTGCTCATAGATAAGATAAGATAAGGAAAAAACTTGCTTTTCCTGTGCTCTATGTTCTGATACTTTAAAACTGTATTTCTTAAAGCAGAATAATCTTTTGTGTGTCTCCCTCATTCTTTTTCAGGTTTCTACCTTTATTATGATGTATAGGACTCACTGTCAGAGGATATTAGACACTGTAATAAGAGCAAACTTTGATGAGGTATGGTTAGAAACTGCTGTTGCAGTTTAATGATGCATAAGGTATCAATGGATTTGAGACCTTATTTTGTATGTTATATTACAGACTTAGGGGTTCGTGGTGCTCAATACTTTTCAGGAGCAAGGAACAATAGCTGTACTTGAGTATTTGATATGTGACTGATAGCACTAAATCTTATAATGCTGGGTGAGTTGGAGGAACAAAAGCAATGAGAATGTTTTTGCCCTCTGTTCTCCAGCAGGATTAAGGTAGCAATATCCCCTTAGAAGATATTGGACAATCCAGTTCTTACAACTCGAGAAGTGTGTCCACCACAACTTTTCAAAGCTTTTTGTTGGGACTGAGCTGTCTGAAGGAATTCCTCTGAGTGCTCAGCAGAGCCGGGGAAGGTGTCACAGCAACAACAGTGGGCTCTGCTGGTCTGTTAACAATGATGCAGAGTGCTGGGGGGATTACAGCCTCCTAGGCATCCCAGAGAGCCATAGCTGAAGTCTCCAGTTGCTCAGTTGTACTGCAGTGCAGCTAGGAACACACACACGCTGCTCAGCAGTTATTACCATCTCTTAGAGATGGATAAGGCTTGTACCTGTTCATATCTGACTGAATCTGAGGGGTTTCTGGCAATGCACGCAGACAGCTCCATAATTAGAGCTGAAAAAGAAAACATTACTGGAATGCAAGCATGGGAAGATGGCTTCTTATCTAGGATAACAAATCTGGCTATAGAGATACTGAGGACCTGATTCAAATAAGATATTCATATCCTGGGAAAAAAAGTCAAAGTTCTGTCTTCTGAACAATTGGGAAAAATTCCTTGCTTTTCTTCTTCTTACTATTTAATTCTCACACTCTTCTGGTTTAAAGCTGGTTTTCCATGTGAGAAAAATACGTGACGCATTCAGAAAATTTAGCTGGGCGGGTCTCAGAGTAGTTTCTTAAGAGCAAGATGCTATATTATATTAGGTTTATCAGGATCTATGGTAGGGAAGGGGCTGAGCAGCAACAATATATAAATGGCAAATACTCTTTGCTACATGTTGTGTGGTTGCTTACTTCACTACAGATTACGTGCAGAAAGTTACCATTTGTGAGTGCTGGTGTTCTGACCCCTGTGGAACTGATCATATAATTCTCTGAATAACACCTTTATTTCCTACATTAAAATTTCCAGAGGTATATTTTGCTGTGTCTGAAATATATCCCCTATTTTTGTTTTTTTTTGCCTTTCACCACTTTTTCTTCACTGTCCTTCAGAGTGGAGGAAAGATAAAATCCGAAAGTGTAGTGTTTCTTTCCAAAGCAAAGACAGAAAATGTATATTGACCCTTGTAAACCATTTGCTATCCTACTCTTCCTCCCTCCCTGCCTCCCTGTCTCCATTCACCAAGGCCTAGATTGCATTCCTTTGTACACAGGGACAGAGTGCAAAGAGAGAGAAAAAGACTTGGCATGTGGAAGCCAAAGAGTTAAACTCATCAGCCACTGATGGAAGGTAAAAATACAGTGATTCCCATGGGTGTCTCTACTGCAGTGACACAAAGACTCCCTGTCACCAACCCCGAGCGTCTCCTCACCCTTTGGTTGATTATCCCATTGTGTGCCACATTACAGTACAAGCCTGTCTAGTTAGGGAACGTGCCTTGCCTATGTTGCATCCCATTAGCCCACCTCTGAGGCTAAAACAAATGCTGTGTAAGCAGGATCATTTAAAGAGAATGGTATTTGTGGCCTTCGATTATTTTAATTTTAACATTCCTGCTTCTTCTCGTGATTGCAGGTTCAAAGTTTTCTTCTGCACTTTTGGCAAGGGATGCCTCCTCATATGCTGCCCGTATTGGGTTCTTCAACTGTAGTGAATATAGTGGGAGTTTGTGACTCAATTCTGTACAAGGCAATTTCTGGAGTTTTGATGCCAACGGTACTCCAAGCCTTACCTGACAGGTAACTGACCCCTTCTAGCTCAGCTGTCTTTGTTAGATTTCCTTTCTTCAAGAATGACACCAGTTCTTGGAGAGCTGCTTGCTGCCTCCCATTTTCTGACTTTAAATCAGAGTGTCATTTGAAAGGAGTTGATGAGCTTAGATATTCCTGAAAAATATGTTCAGATTTTAACAAGGCCTGTATTATGAAAAACTTGGAGAATTGGGGGTTTTTATGTGATGAAGGATACCACCTTCTTCTTGTTTTTTTTAATGTTCAGCTAAACCCAGACTAAATTAACTTTTCCAATCCATGTGGTAGATTTCATCTGGTCTCCTCCTACCTGGCATTCATTCATGTGAGTTCAAGAATTCTTGTTCATAGAGGTAAAGCAAGACAGAGACCAACAATCCACAGCAAAAAGTGTAATCACTGAGTGCAGTCAACATGTTTTCCCCTCTGGTTTTACTTGTATGTGCATCAGGAAGCCATCTTTCTCTAAATAGTCTTGTACACCTTTAATATTATTTGACTGATATGTTCTTGACATTGAGTAATTTGTTAAGAATATTGCTCTAGGAGTTTTTTATTGCTACTGTGTGTTTAGCCCTTAAGATTTTAAAGTGTCTAATCAAGGAAAATGTTTTCATGATGTTGTTCTGCTCTCCTACATGCCTTTCATGACTGCTAAACTGAAAGTATTTTACACAAGAAATCTGCTATAAGTATGGGCTGTTCTTGATAAGACATGTACATTTTTACAGGCTTTGCCCCTCACCCCCCCAAATCTATTTCATTGGAAGGATTAAACAGAACAGCAGTCATTTTCTCAAGCTGCTTAGTTCTTTCATAGCAAATAAGGAGAGACTTGAGTGTGAATATAGACTTTTGTAATGCATATAAAGGGCCAGATTGTGGCTATTAAGCCATAGCCTGCACTGGAGGGGGTGAAGAAGGGTCTCATTGCAATGGAAGCTCCTGAAGGAAATCTTGCTGACTCAGCCAGAATCCTCTGAGATACCTCCTGGGAACAAATTCTGGCTATCCAGAAAAGGCACATTTTAGTGAGCCCAGCAGTTGTCATCCATCCCCTCTTCTCTGGGTGTTTTTGTGGAGCAGAGCAGGCGAATGGTTGTGTTTATTTTACCACCTCTGTTGTCCGTGCAGTGTGCTAGGAGTACAAGCAGAAAAAGCTTCTTGGTTGAAAGGGGGAAGTTCCTGTCTCTTTTCTTTCTCAGTTGTGCATTTCTAGCATTGCTACAGGCAGTGCAGCTTTGTCTGTCGGAACCAGCTCTCGGGATCCTCTGCACAACGCTCCGCAGCTGTTCCTGGAACTGTAATTTTTTACTGAGGATTCCAACGAGAAGGGCAGAATGAGCTGCCTGCCAAGTTTAACACGAAATTATGGAACCATCAGGAAGGAGTAGCAAGAAAGAAGAGAGAAATTTCGCAGTCCTGTGCATGGCTAAGCAGGCAGGTCCTGCTCCACCTCCAGCTCCCCCACCTATGTGGGCTTGGCCTGAAAATTCCTCCTCACCACCATTATCACTCACTAACTTGCTCTGGCCTGCAGGAGAATTGGTTGTTGCTCCACTTGAATATCCTCTTGTACATCTGTATAAATGTGGGCACAACTGAGCTGAAATCCGAAGCTTGATTTATTGCCTTCTTTAAACAGTTGTGAATTCATATTTGTAGAGAGTGGGAATGATTTTATTTAAAGTAAAAATACCATTTATAAGTATCAAAGTAATGCCATACAGTGATGTGAGGTTTTGAACATGGTGATAAATGTTTCTTTCCTTGCAAAAGTTGCCAGAAATTTCAGAAGTTTTTCTTCATGCTTACAAACCAAAACATGTTAGCAGCTCTGCATTATAATGAGTTGTAAATAAATGGCTCATGGTCTTCACATGTTCACAGCTTTTATAGTATAATGCACAGAGTAAACATGATATGATATTGTGATTCTTTTTTTCAGTTTGACACAGGTGATCCGAAAGTTTGCAAAGCAACTGGATGAGTGGCTGAAAGTAGCTCTCCATGATTTACCAGAAAACCTACGAAATATCAAATTTGAGTGTATGTATTATCCAATCTCTCTCCTGTTAAACTGGGATGGACAATGTTTATTGATTACAAATTAACTGGAAGTAAGACTAGTTTTCTTTTAGGAATTAAAACCTGTCATCATTATAAATCTTACATTCACTTAGAATCTCCACTTGTTCATGAGAACCAATCTCAGTGGAATGAGGCATCACTCAAAATGAGAATTTATTTTCCTTTCTTGTGGATTCTGATACAAAATTAATTTTGTTGATAGTAAGCAAACATTAAGCAAGATATTTGGCAAATAAAATTATTAAACAAACCTTTAGGCTAGTAGAATTTGAATACAGCTTGAGGCCCTTGCTCAAAAAAGTGCCAGAGTTAGAAATGAAGGAGATCAAATTACCCTGTCACCACAGGAAAGGGCACTAGTCCTTTTCAAACATGCTTTGTAGATGCCTGCAGTGCACATCACCTATTGATAAAGCCTGCTTTATTTCACAGCTCTCAATTCTCTGCCTTTCATGAGCACTAAATTCCACACCACAAAGTTAAAGGGGAAAAAAAAAACTAATTTAGGAGAAGGATTAACTATTTTGATCAGCGTGGAAAATTAGGTGTATATGTTACCGAGAACAGTCAGGATGGAAGTTGGAACAACTAATTTCAGGGTGGTTTGAATTGTTTACTAACTTATTTTAAAAATTAAAATAAGTCTGAACTGAAAATATGCTTTACCACATCTTTTTTTACCACAGTTCAAAAATATCAACAATCTTCAACAGCAGAATCTTTGCCAATCTTACAAGCGGACAGAAAGAGATGGACAGTGCTCTTATCATTATCAATCTATATTTTTTAACAGCCTTTATTCAAAGTATGGAAGGAAAGCTCACTCTGTGACCATATCTAACATCTCATTGGATAGATCTGAAAATCTGGTCCTTCTGATAAAATGAAAATATTGTGTGCACCCTGCCTTTTACATGAGCCTTTGTTTTTTATGCAGCTGTTTCCTTCTCATCAGAATTTGTCATAAGGGTACACAGCCAGTGGAGGTACTGACAGGAGGAACTTCAAACTTTGGTCATTTTTGCAGTTCCCAAGTCACTGATTTCAGACAAAAAAAAATGCGCAATATAATATTTTAAAAGCTCATTTTCCAAGAATAGGAAATATTTTAATTCAGGGTCCATATCGCTTGCAAAGAGCTAAACTGGGAACAGAGGACTGGCAAGTACCTCCTGGACCATTTCAGCCCATAAGGTATTAGTATGTCATGCAATTGGTTTCAGAAACTTTGATCAAATTCTACCTGAAACTGGATCAGAGTTTAGCCCCTACCAGTCCAGTCAAAAGACTCCTCGAAAACTTCATTGCATGAAGATTTAGCAACCTTTTCTCATTTCCACACATAATGTAGCTATTGTTATTTTATGTGCACTTATTCTCGCACCAACATTTTTCTTTCTATTAAATAGTTCTTTCTGTTCTCCAGTTCCTTTGTGTAGCAAGAGAAAATTTGCTATGCTGAACAAGCAAAGCTTTTCCATTGTCCTCTGTTTCTCTTGTCATCTCATTATTCACAGCATCTATAAATAATTGCTTGTAATATGCCTCTGTAAAATTGATTGAGATTTAAGGGTTTAGGTCAAGGTTTAAATTAAGTTAAACCTGGGTTTGTTGAGTGCATTTTTTGTAGCCACAATTTTGTATAGGAAACTGGATATATTTTTTGTTGTTGCTCTTATTTAATTTAATAGTTTCTGAAGTAATTATCCTTATTTAGCACAGTATGCAAATATGTATCTCTTCTTTCCTGCAGTGTCCAGAAGATTCTCACAAATACTACGGCGACAAACATCCCTAAATCATCTCTGCCAAGTAAGCATTTCAGTTACCCAAGTTTGATGAATGCCATTTTTACTGACTTTGCAAATAATTTTATTAATTGACAGGTTGGATTTTATTCAGAGGAGGAGGTACATTAGCAGTTTGTCTCCGGTATTTGTTGTGGCCACCTCTACAAAATCAAAAAGTAATCACTGAAAAAAGCTTTTCTAGACAACTGGCAACCCCTGATCACTACATTCAGCAGGGTACTTTCATGAAATAAAATTATTATTTGATTTAAAGAGATGGTTCATTTCCAGGAAATAAATGAGAGACATTCCATTGATTTCAGAGCCATTTGTATTTAAGGCAGTTGCAAAGCAAGAAAAATTTCTACATGCCCAACAATACATTCCAAGTCTAATTGTATATTATAAATCAAATGCAAATTAGTAAAAGGGAAAGCAGCTGAGCTGGGTTGTGAATAGATGTGTTGTAAGCACAGCCAGTGAATATAGAAGCCGCTCCAAAGTGTTTGGTTTTCACCAGTTTATGTCAGAATTACCTGTAAAAAGTCATGAAGCCAAATTCAATGTAGTATAAAAAGGGAGGGAATGCATTGAATTAATTAACGTTTCATCCATGTATTGGAGGGGATAGTTTTTTTTCCCTGTCACCTGAAAGCTCCACTTTTGGAAGGTGTATCCAAAACCCCAGGTTAACCCTGTGAGGGGTGAAGCCCACAGAAAGAATCTCTAGGGGAATAAAAAACACTCCTGCAAGGAATTTTTGGTGGGTTTCTTCTGCCAGTATTTTAGTGGTGGAGACAGAGACACCTGTGCTACCTTTCCTCAAATACCATAGATCATCACTGAACTCTGGAGGTCTATAGCCATTCACAGGAAATCAAGATAAAGAAACCACAACCTTCTGCATCAAACCTGGGATCAAATCTCTTAGGTGAAGGACTCTTCAAGTGCATCACTCCCTTGGGGTAGCTGATAACCTTGTTGTGTGTTATCATCTCTGCTTAACTTACAGAGATCTGTATACATGATCATGGCCTTGTGTCACTTCCTCCAAGACATGAATCTGATGAGGACGCCAAGGAGCTTTAAACTTTCCATGTAGCTGAGGGAAGAATGAGAGTATTCACAGATTGGGAGACGGGAGGGTGCAAACCTGAGTGGGGCTTGTTTGGTATTGGTTTGATTTTTCTTGTTGCTTTTTTGTTCTGAACTGATGCTTGAAATGAAAACCAGCAGAGCTGTTAGAGATTGAGGAGTCTTAGCAATGGTGGCATCAGATTAGTGTTGCTCATTAGGGTTTGTGGTGGTTGCAGTCAAAATACTTGCAGTTGATTAAAGTAGGCAAAATGACTGAAGAGTTCTCTTGTTACAGGGCCCTGTAATATCCATAAGACATCAAGCTGGTGGGTGGGGGTCCATGAGGAGAATCAACTTAGTGAGCCCAGCTAAGGAAGCGTAAAAGGGGATAAAGCCTATTTTTTAACCTAATAAAGCATGAACTAATGAATAGATTGGATTGGATTACAGGCATCAAGAACAGTGATCCACAGTGCAGACATCACATTTCAAATGCTGGAGGACTGGAGGAATGTGGATCTGAATAGCATTACCAAACAAACCCTCTATACTATGGAGGACTCACGGGAGGAACACAGAAAGCTCATCATACAATGTAAGAGCAGAATCTTCAATTAAAGCCAGGTGAACTTGGCTTCCTGCTGCAAACAAAGCTCAGAGAAAGTAGTGCTGGTTTTGCAGCCATCGGTTTGCTTGGAGGCTTAAGATAAATATAGACACATTTACCAAAATGTAAGGCAAAGCCCTGTCAAGGTCTTATGTTTTGGGACATAGATCTGGGCACCACTCCTTGATGCCTTCCTTTTTAGTACCCAGAACAGCCAATGGCACACAACTTGCACCCAAATTCAGGAGGATTTTTTCCATGAACCTGAGCAAACAAAATCTACGAGTTAACCACTGAATGTGTGAAAGTCCAATCTTTCCTGCTGTAGAATTGCAGGAGAATTGTCTTTTGAATGGCTTCGACAATTCAGTGGCTGTGTATTTGAGTTCCTTGTAAATTGTTTATAAAAAGCTGCTTTTTACACAGTGTTTTCATAACAAAGAACATTTGATGGGATAAACTTTTCCCCTGAACTTTTGTGACTAAGTAGAAGCCCCATATCAGACAAGCTCACTGGCTAATTTAGCTTCTGTCTAGTATAGTGAAGGGTATGGACTTGAAAGTGACTGGAGATATTGGTAAATTGGTTTTACAATTAAAGACCTTTTGCAAATACAAAATATTCCTTCCATCATCCAGCAAGTGTTGCATAGTTATAAGCTCAGGTGTAACCCGAAGCACATTGAGTTTTGTTGTTTTGAGGCAACAGAGCTTTGTCTTTAACATCCTTCACATAACCTCAATTTGTGTGAACCCACCTGTTGTATTGCCATGTCTCTCCTGAGGAGGACCAGTTATCCTTTACCCAGAATCTGTCTGAACAGGGCACAACCCAGGCAACTACTTGTGGGAGCCCAGCAAGGGTAGGTTTGCTGGCGAGGTAACTCTTTCAGGGAGCAGTTGGGAAGACAAGGGGTGACACCTTCACATGTAACCTGGACTCTGTAAGGTTGACTTTGGCAGTCATCCCACCCTGCTAACACTTTAATTCTTCTCCTTGGTTCAGGGATGGGCCTTGCATTCTCTGCTAGTTCTGCTTTTCAGGGAGAGGTTCTTGGTGTTCTTTCCTCTCTTTCTTAACCCTTGATTCATTTCATGGCCCTCTTTCCTTTTGAGGAGATAGGAACTCGACATGGCAGCAAAGGAAGTAGCATACAGTGACGCTGAAGTCCAGAAGCTGAGTGAATCCTTCTGTTGTCTGTTATGTTTTCAAGATCTATCCAGCATCCTACCCCTGGCCAAAAAGGAGAGTTTTCAAAGTTATACTCCCTAGCAGTAGCAACATTTTTGGCTGCTATTCAGAACATCCTTAATGTTTAATGAAGCTTCTTGTGTATGTGCTATTAGCATAATAAAACCAAACAGAATTTTCCTGAATGTTGTTGGATGTGTGCAAGTTTTTCCCTATTTTAGGCCTATATAGTCCAATAAGCAGTTAGTCAGAAATGGTAAGCTAATAGCTCATGAGATGGGATGCCAATGAGGTGTTCAGATACGCACAGAGAATATTCTAGAACTTGGATTTTTCCCCCCATCTTTGATGTTTATTCTACTCAATCAAAGATTTTTTCACTATGTCTTGTATGACTTACATGGCACTGATTTAAGGCCTGTTTTCATACTCCTGTTACTAATGACCAAGGAAGTACAATTTCAGCTCCTATAACTAGAGAAAAAACGCAGATTTATAAGCCTATAAACTAACTTAAGAGAAACAGAGAAAAATCACTGGGTATAAGAGAACCTCTTTCCTGTTTTGCTGGACTACCTATCTCTGACATGCTTTCTGCTTTATTCCCTCATTCTCAGATCCTTTTGAGGTATTTTTAACAATCACTAAAGGCTAAACCTCCTATTTTCTCAAATAGGTCATTGTACACAGTTGCATTGCTCCAGCAGCAAAGCAGGCAACTGATTTGTTTTTCTGCTCTTGCTCCCCTCTTTGCACAGCATATGAATTACTTCATCTGTTGTATCAGGCAGTTTTTGTCCAGCCAAATACTCAGGTAAGGAGACAACATTTAGATTTCTCTGTGATCCTGTTCTGAATAAAGGAAGGTTGCCCGTTCAATGAAAAGAATGAAAGAAGATAAGGGTGGCCCAAACATCATTTCCCTTCTTCCTCAACTAATGTTTCTGGTAACTCAGCCTTTCCAAGTCTCAGTTTAAAAAGTTGTAGTCAGGTGTTTAGCAAATGCATTTCTGTTCATCCTCCTGATCCAACAGAATCAGGGAGGTTGTTCTTTGCATTATTTTTGGATAGCCTCTCTGGCTCATTTCCCTACCTATCATCTCTACACTTCGCTCCCTCCACCTCCTTCACTATCTTTCCTATGGAGAAAAATTCATTCCTCCTGTTATTATAATTAGTTGTAAATGGAATTGCTTAGCACATTGAAATCATCCTGTAACACAGCAGGTAGAAAGTATCTTTCTTCTTGACCTACTGGGCCTTTTATCTTAGCTGAGTTGAAGAATAGTTTGTTCAGGTGTCAAAGCATGTGATTCTTTGTCTTCCAGACATTGGTTCTTATATATAAATGAGACTTGAAGTTTTAAGGACTGCAGTTCAATGGCTTGTTTTAACTTCTTGTATTAAAATATTAATATGTGTACTTGGAAAAGATCAAAAAGTATACAGATTGCTTTTTGCAACTCTTCTTGATAATAAGTAGAGTATATCTGCACTGATAGTAATTTGTTTTGAAGAAGAAGTTTATGGACATTCTTTGTGTGTGTGTGTCTGGCATTGCAAATAGATGATTTGCAGCAGTTAAATCATGTTTTTGCAACTAAAGCATTATACAGATGAGTTCCCTATCAACAATACTCATTCACTTGGTGCCTAGAAGATTCTTTATGCATTTCTGAATCAATTTCATGCATGACATTTTTTCATCACCGGGGTCAAGGCCTAGTTTCTCAGTCTTCATAGAGAACACCATAAACATTTCACTTCTGGGCACACCAGACAGCTTAAATAAAAACATTAATTTAAAAATATAGGTTCTGATTGGCTCACATTAAAATAACACTTCCAAAGACTGCATCACTTTCAGTAGGAAAAAAATAAGTGACCCAGCAAACTTTTTGGGTCAGTGCCAAGAAAGATGCATTTGTTTCAGTTAAGCAATCTGTTATAAAAAAAACAGTAAACTTGTGATTCTTTTGGTAGTCTTTTGTGATTTGTTTTTCTTTTGTTTGAAACAGAATCCAAGTTCTAAGGTGAGGTTTTTTTTGGTTTTGTGTGGCAGTGTATCAGGAGTTTGATCACCTTCTGGAGGAGCAGTCTCCCATTGAGTCGTACATCGAGTGGCTGGATTCCATGGTGGACAGATGTGTTGTAAAGGTTGGTAAGGAGGAGTGAGTCACTGATGTGCTTTATGAGCTCTCTTTAGGTAATACATTTTTAGAAAAAGTAAAAATAATTACAAAAAAAAAAAAAAGAAAAGGCAATGAGCAGGACTATAACAGTAGTGCACAAAATCTCACTGGTTTTCATGGAGAGTTGCTCACATTCAGGATTTTGCTTTATTCTGCTCTTGTTTGTTTTATTCCAAAAGATGGTATTCAAAAATGAACAGGGTTGAGGTTTCCAATCAAATCAATATTTCAGGGATATAGAGAGATGCATTCAGAGTCATCCTAATGGTATAGTGCAAAGAAAAACATAATCTGGGCTTTTAAGATTTTAATGAAAAGGATATTTAAGCCAGCTAATTCATTTGTATACAATCAAATGTAAGGATGAAAGTCTACATTACTATTCAGTCAAGGACACATTTATGTTCCTTTTTAGCTGATATGGAACCAAGGACTTGTATTTTATTTTAGTTAAAGTACATGCAGAAACCTACTAGCAAAGCTTTAAAATGTATTTTCAAAAGCAATCCAGCACCACCATAATTTTACATACAGTATGAAAATACATAACTGACTATTTTAACTTCTGTTAATTCTTTGTATTAGGATGTTCTGTTAGAATCTCAACTCTTCATTCCCGTTGTTAGAGCTCAGAAGTAAAAACAAAACAAACCAAAATATGCTGCCTCTCTCTCTGCTGCAAAATAGTCTTATAGAAAACAGATCATTTTCCAGATTACTTGAAATACTTTGATTGTTTTGGGGAACTTCTCTTCTAGTCAGTGGAATGCAATTTGAAATCCAGGCCAGAGCTGTTAATTTTAATGAAGAACTTGACATGAATTTTAATAATTTAATTTTAATAGCTGATTGGGTGAATCTAATCCTTTAACTCACATATGGCTATAATAAATAAATAAATTTTGGAAGAGTTAATGCCTAAAGTGTGCTTTCTGGAAAGTATTTTTCCTAGTAAAATGACTAAGTGAATTCACAAAAATAAAAATGAAAAGGAACAAAAAGCTTTACATTCAATATTAAACTCATTTGAAATTGTAATATAAATTTGCAGTGTAGATCAAACATTATTGATTATAAATTGCTTCCTTGACTAGGAAGCAAGAAGGAACATGTTAGTAATTAGGTTAAGATGAAGATCAGAGCAATTTTTTTGCAGTCCTTTTATCATGTATGAAGGAGATCCAATCTTGAATAATACCTTATTGTTTCCTCCTGAAGGTTGTTATAAGGTGGTTTTCTCTCTAAGACCATTCTGATTTCGGGTTTTCTAATTTATAGTGCATATTTTAATGTGAAGATGGCGGTAAGTAGTTTTTCAGTATAAAAAGAGAAGGTGGATATATGCATCATTCATCTGTATTGCTGGTAGAAATAAAAGTTTCTCCATGTCAGACACATCTCTCTTCTTGCAGGTAGCTGCCAAGAGGCAAGGCTCTTTGAAGAAGGTAGCTCAGCAGTTTCTCCTGATGTGGTCCTGTTTCGGTACTCGAGTGATTCGGGACATGACTTTGCACAGCGCACCCAGCTTTGGTACTTGGATTTTGTTGTAATAATTGCATGCCACAATAAAAAAATCTGTATGCCAGGTTGTAATGTACATTTTAAGTGAAAACATAACCAGTTTTCACATGTCCAGTGCTCTATTAAAAAATAGATTGGAGCTATTGACATTTGGGAATAACGCTCAGTCAGATGTCTGTCTGCAAGCCACAGCCAGGGGACATGAAAACATCGTACTTCCTTCTGTTTGCTGCTAGGAGCTGCAGGGATCAGGGCAGCTGGGGGAGTCCATTACAGGAGCATTCCCTAATGCACTTCAGTGCAAAGTGAACCTGCTTACCCAAACCACTCTGGCCACATGTTGAGCCAAGAGAGATGACTCTGTGCTGAAGTGGATGAAAAGCTCTCCAGTGAAACAATTTGCCAGATCTCCTCTTAAAGGATATAGCATTTGAAACTGGTCCTTGCAAAGTGAGTGTGCTTCTATAACCTGGAGAGAGTCTCTTCCACTTCTTAAGAAGGCAGTCAGGATGAAAAAAGTAGATTTTTACTTCTTAAATGAAAAATCATGTTGCTTTTCCACACTGTTTGAAAGGGGGCTTTGTCCTCAGATACAAAAGGTTCAGATTAAAATCAGTTAAAAGCAAGAATGACTCAACTGGTGTGCCATGAGTGTGAACACTCAGTCACTTGGGACCTGACTTTGCATGAGGAATGCTTTTTATAAATGCACATTCGTCTAAATATGTTTCTAGAAAGATCAGTAAAAAATGGTTTTATATGGGTATTGCATTGAACAACTGCAAGGTTTTCTGCTGGCTGGGCTTTGATGTCCTTTATGCTTTTAGAACCATCTAACAGTATCAATTTGGGTACTGTCAGTGAGATACAGTATGATATTTTTAATATGTTTTATTTACTTATAATACATGTAATATTTATTTATATGACATGTTTATATTTTAAGAAAAACTACTTCCATTTCCATTGTAAAAGAGTTTTCCGAACAGGTCTTAATGACATCAGGATAGTGAGCATCCCCAAGGTGATGACAATTTTCAGCAAAAACCACAAACCTGTTCAGGTGGAATGCTAGTGGAGGCAGGAGGAGCCCTGAAGTTTTGAATATCAAAACCATATCCTTATCCTATCAGGCAGCAGCCTGGGTTATGCCTACTCAAGTCTCATAAATTTTATTTAGCCATGCACACAAATTTATAAAAATCTACATTAATGATGCTATTCTTTCACTGCAAAGCCATTTGACATACTGTTCTTGAATTAGAGTTGAGGATGTTCCAAAAGAATAACCCCTAAACGTAAAAAGCTCAGAGCTAGATGGCAGAAACGTTTCTGCACTTAATTTATACAGTTCTTTCTAGCTTTTCAGAATTGTATATCCATTAAGTAAGTTCTATGAAGAGAAATAAAGACTGATTTACTGTTATAAATGTTTAAATATATGTACCTTTTTCTTAACTTAGATTAAAAGTTTTGCATTTTTACTGCCTTGGGAACTGTTTCAGTGGACTGATTTTTAATTATTTTTTCCACCTCAAACAGTATATTGACTCAGATGCTCACAGTGTAGTTTTTCTTTTAAAGTGAAGTAATGTGTTAGATGATGGGGTCTTTACTATGTACGGGACAGTATATTTTTACCTTTGAAAGAGATGATTCCAAAATCTGATTGAAGGAAGTGGTAATATCTGGCACTGGAGTGACTGGCACAAAGCTTTTAAGCATGGTGACATGGGCAGGTTGAAACAATCTCTGGCAGAAAAAAAAAAGCTGCTCTCTCTCTTGCTCCCTCTTTCTTTTTGTCTCTGCCTGCCTCCCTCCCTCCCTGCCTCCCTCTTTCCTGCTTATGCATATCAAAGGCACAGTTGGTGGCAATGTTTGGGTAATACACCCAGTATATAAAGTAACTAATTAGTAATAGAAACTCCATGTTTTTCTCCAGGTCTGGAAATCTCACTGTTGTTCAGCTACTTAGACATAATTGCTGTATCTCTTAATAGATGCTGATACTTACTGTGCCTTAGCTGGGCATTGCCATGATTTCTGTTAACCCCTGAAAATTAGAGCCAAATGCTATTTATTGTTGTAACTATAGTCTCTTGAATGATTTCTTACCTTTTCCTGAAGAAGTGATTGATTTGCTGGCTACAACTGGATCCATTTATGTACTTAAAGATAGATTTGAAAGAGCCCAACAGTCATGTAAGAAACAATAGCTTGCAAACACAGAATAAATTATGGTACATTGTGCTGAATAGCCATTCACTGTGAGGCTGAAATGCATGCCCTGATATCAGTTTCACTCTGTAGCTTACATTTCATTAGAGTTATTTAAAAATATAAAAATATTGCATTCATTGCATTCAGTACCAAAACCTTGTTTGTCTGGTGTCTTTCACGCAAATTCTGGGCTCAAAAACTCTATGCAGAGCTTAAAAATACACAGTGGGAGAAATAATAGGAGAGGAAGAGAGAAATTCAAAAGAGTGACAAGAGCACTGGAGTGTTTTTAAATGCTGCATTCAGTATTGCCAACCCTAAGTCTTCAAAATAAAGCGTTAGACCCCCCCAAAAACAAAGGCATTTTTTAAAATAGCAGATCTTAGGTTCTTGTTTGCTTGCTAGCAAACAGAATACAGTATTTAGAGTTCACACTTCCAAATATTTTTATGAAACTACAAACAGCTTTCCTTATTTTCTACTGAAGGCTGAGTAAGGAGTTTGACAGAAAATAGTAAATACCCTGAGCTTTATACCACTACATGAAGTTTGCCAGCATTTTAGCCTGTTTTTCTTACCTTGAAGTTACTTATCAGTAGTAACTCCATTAGAGTAAACAGAAACTTCCCACTGAAAAACTGTAGTCAGGAGAAGAGTGAATATTTTGTGGAGATTCTGGAAAATCTAGGTTTCCACTGGGGAAAGCCCTAGGTCAGTAACAAGGTGCTCAGCCACGTCTGCTGTCTTTATTGCACTGCTAAATCGAATAGGACTTAATTAACAAGACTTTGAGCCCAAAGGATTTTTGAAAACAAGTTCTCTGCAGTACTTAAGTGAAGATCCCCACTTTTTACCCTTGAAAGTCTGGGGAAATCTGTTACCATTTTGCTTAGTCACGTAAAACAAATGAAGAACTGGATGCTTCAGGTTCACCAGCAGCCAGAAATTTCTTCCCCACGGCAAAGGTGTTGCAGTCAGGTGCATCCTGTTTCTGTGCTGCCTTGCCCAAGAGCACAGGGGCACACGTTCACTTCCCAGGGTGTGTGCCCAGGCTCATATCAGTGACAACAAAACTGTGCAGGCGTGGAGGGGGAGAATGAAACAAAGACCATCGGGGTCACAAAGAAAAAGAATGTGCTCAGAGTCACTCTGAAAGCTGAACTGCCAGCTAGGATTGAATAAGGGTATTGAGTCTTTCAAACCACTTCTGCCCTACAGCAGCATGCTTGATTATAGAAGCTGCAGTAGGGGTAGTTATGCTTCATTGTGATAAAAACTAATATCTCAAGATAAACCTAGCTTTCCTGTGAAGAAACCAGTCATTATGAAATTCGATTGAATTTAAACTCATTTGATCTTTTTCTCCATGAAAGTATTTCTCTTCAAATGCAATAATGGAATTTCCAAAGGAATACCTCCACATGAGGTTTTTTGGGGGGTATTTTGTCTGGGCAGTAGTTGATCTCTGTTTCTATCTCAGATGATGACTCTTCTCTGATTTAAGCTAGCTGCTGGATGAGCTATTATTTTAACCTCACTGTACTTGCACTTGTCAGAGTTACTTAGTGACTAAAATAAACGTTGTTAAATACTCTGTCCGAGTCTAAATGAACAAAAGAACTTTAAAAAGCCAAACCCATTGTATGATAAAGTCCTGTCTGGAACTATTACAGGTACTTGATGTCACAGAGTCTATTGCATAAATTGAACAAACTCCATCTTGATACTTGTCAGTGTTCCCCTGCATATGAGTGTCAGTCCTTTCAGGAGGGCACAGCACAATGTCTCAGCTCTGATGTTTTTACATCTCTTACTTCCCCCCCAAAAACTATCTGTAGTCTCTTACTTTTACCTTACACATCTTTTTTTCTTGTGATTTGTGATCAAACATTTCTTCACCATCCCTGATATGTATGCTTTATAAATTATGGGAAGCAACTCATTTCCTTTCTTTGCAGGCAGTTCAGAAAATTCATACCAGGATGTGTCACTAAGGCAGCCAGTTTGAGATTCTACTTCTGACAGAAAATGATACGTCCTTTAGACGACAGGAAACAATTTACTCTTGTGCAGTTGTCAAAACTGACATTCAGTGCTAATGTAGGAGAAGACAAATACTTCAGGTGGCAGCTCTCAGCTAGGTAGTCTTCTTGCACCCTAAACCACAACTGGTTTTAGAAGCCTGTATTAATCTAGGAATGAACAGTTTGCTACTCCCTGGTTTTACTTACACCTCTCTTACCTTGAGTAAAAGAGATATTTCAGTACATGGAGGCAGTCTTATTCAGGGCTGTTTGTGTTGAGTACTGTAATAATTAGTTTAATTAGTGTATTTGAGACAGTCAATGGCTTTTTTGTTTGTTCACTTTATTACCAGGGTCTTTTCACCTTATTCACTTGATGTTTGATGACTACGTATTATACCTGCTAGAATCACTCCATTGTCAGGAGAAAGCTAATGAGCTAATGAGGGCAATGAAGGGGGAAGGAAGCACAGGTGAGTCTGTTCTTTTATTCATTATTTGTTGTTTTATTCCACTGGTTTCTCTACTTTTTATGTTATGACATATCTTTATCCTTATCTAACCCACTGAGGCTTATCAAGGAGCAAAGCACTTCTATCATGAAGTGAAATAAATAATTTGGGAGGCATCCCTGGCTAATACATTCTGAAAGAGAATGGCCTGCTTCACAGTTTCACTATGGTGTCTGAAACCCTAATCCTAAGAACTCACTTGGTGTTTCAGTAGGAAATTTTTGTACTGAACCTTTTATCTTAGTTAATCTTTCTAAGCCACCATTGAATTTCAGTGGACTCGGTGTTAATAAGTTCACTCATATCAGTGGATTTGTACCAGTCTAAATGAGAGGAAGAGATAGCAGGAGTGAGAAAAGACAAATGACAAAGCTGTTGTTTCTGGTACACTCTGAGTGCCTGTACAGAAGGAGATTCTGAGTCCTGCTCCACTCCGCACTGCCGTGCCAGAACAGAAGCAAGCAGGGGTTGCCTTTAGTTTTTTCTGCTCTGGGCAACTCCTTGTAATGAGAGGTCCTCAGTGATCTTCCTTTGCTTGCATGTCCCTTAATTTTGGCAAATTAAGCCTCTCTGTCACCTTTGATAGTTTAATTCTCCATTTTAGCTGTGACTTAATTTACCACCCTGTAGATTGATTGGAAGAAAAACATTTCAGTGATTGGGGTACTGTCTTCTGTATGGTGAAAGACCTGAATTTAATTCATTGCCATAGCCTCTTGGATTTTTGACAAACAAGTTGCTTATTCTTGCATATTTTCCACATACCTTTAGCAGCTAAAACTATCCAGAATATCCTCCTTTTTTAGTCAACAAAGAAAGAAGATCATGGCCCAAAGCCACAGGAATGCTCTGGAGACTCTTGTTTCTTTCCAATGTCTCTAGGAGGTATAGGAATGCCTATACCTCCTAGAGACATTGGAAACTCAGACTGGACTCCTAATTTTAGACATGTAACAGTAGATTACAGAAGTATAACACTTAAGCTGTCCATGCACCAGTTTCCTGCCTATGCAACAAGAAAAACACCACATTCCTTTAAGAGGTTTTCTGAAGGCACACTGAAGGTTGTAATGGTGAATGTTATAGAAGTACTTCTTTCAAAGATCTGTGGTTCTTTTTTTTTTTGTTTTTTTGAAATACACTCTACAGAACCTAACTGCTTGCTTGATTTTTTTTAAAGTTTCTCAGTGTTCCTTGACTCTACCTTTAGCTATGTTTGGTGGGTTTTCTCTCATTTTGCAGCAGAAATACGAGAAGAAATTATTCTGAGTGAACCAGCTGCTCCAACTCCCTCCCCAGCTCCGTTCTCCCCAGCTAAATCTGCCACCTCTGTGGAAGTGCCCTCTGCCCCATCACCCATCAGCAACCAGTCCCCAGATTATGGTGGCATAACAGCTACTACAGGTAGGTTGGCTTCTGGCAGATAAATCAGCTTGAAGGTGGCTTTTGCACTTGGTCTCCTAAAATTGAGCCTCAGAACATGATGTACTGGCTTGCAAGATATGAGAAGCTTTCCCAAGCCAGAAATCTGTTCTCACTGTATCCACACACCATGTGCACTCCGCCAGAAAAAAGATCTGATGTTTGGATGTTTTAGATACCTGAAGAAAGAGTGCCAAATATTTCAAGTTTAGTGAGGTTTGCAAAAGCCTAAATCATTAGTGGTTCAGGAATTCCAAGCTGGTAAAAGGGAAATGGGTATCTTTCAACATATTTAACATTCAAATATGTTTAAGGAGCTGTGAAAGTTTCTCTTGGGAATCTTTTACACGTTGCTGGTAACTTTCATCAACCAGTGTTAGAGATTGGGAATTACATGTTTGAAGCCTGTTTTCTGTGTTATGCTCTATTACGGCAGCTGATAAGGTCATTGTGTTCTGGTGGGCCCACAAATTAAAAAAGTCTGCACTTAAGGGACAGCTTAAACTTGTGGGTAGGATTGACAGGAAACAATAAAACATAAAACTAGCTCCTTGTTTGGGCTGCATAAATGGCCAACATTCTCTGTGCTCTAAAGCAAAACTCATTACCTTTTGGATGTTTGCAGGACAGTCTGTCTGTATGATAAAAAGACAGCATTCTCTTAATTCATGGAAAGAAAGGCAGAAATGTAAGTGACTTTCAGAAGGCATTTCAGGCAGTGAAATTCCAGCTTTGCTGCTCCTCATTGAATTGGATGTACAATCAGAATGTGGAAACTATCGCTTTTGTGATGTACTAGAAAAGTTACAAAATCTTGAAAGAATGTCATAAAGTGATGATTTACCACACTAGAGTATTTGGCAGTGGCTAAAGAACTAATAAATCTTTCTGAAAAATGTTTTTCATGTTTTCAAAGGCACCACAGGGAAGCACAATGCATGTTGTGCTGGAAAGAGATTTAAAAATATTTGTCCCTACATCACAACTTAAGATTTTTCACTGTTGGAGGCAATTCAATAGTTAGGAGGGAAATAGGAAGTTATTACCCCTCAGGTCAGTTATACAAGAGACTGATGATTCCTAGACTGGGTAGGTGACCACACAGCTTCAGTCCAGGTGACAGTGGAGGTGGTGAGGATCTTTGACTCTTGTTGAAACACTGATGTTGTGTGGAACTTGACCTGTAGGCTTTGTGGGATGGTTGTGACGCTGGAACCAGAACTTAGTATGGCGCAGGGCTGTATGCAGAAATAAAGGACTGAAAAGAAAGGAACTGTGTGTTCTCCAGGGCCATTGACTGGAATGGAGGTCTGAGGGACTTGTATTTGGGCAGCAGATAACATAACTCCATGTGACTGTCATATAACAGTTAACCAAAAGCCATTTGCCTTTGTCCTGTCACTACAGGTCCTCGTAAGAAGTCCCTTTCTAACTTTCCCTACAGGTACAGAAAGACCACAATTGTTCCCATACTAGAACTTTTTAGGCAAGAAAGCTGTTTCTGATTATTTTAGTTCTTTTTTCCCCAGCTTTTCATTTTTAGGTTGTTTTAAAGGCTTTCTTTTGGTTTAATTGGATTTTATACTTATGGTGTGGTGCAGTCTCACTTTTGAGAGTGTGAAAATCATTTTTGTCTTGCACAAGCCAAATTTGTCATTGCAAGTAATGCTCTGGTTAACAGTAAATATGAATATGTGGCTATTTCTTTTTTTCTTAATTTAAGCAATTAGTAATGCCTCTGTTTCCTACATTCATCATGTGGATGGACTAGTTTTAGTTTTCTTTTTAGTTTGCTAACCATTACACTGTGGAATGCAGTGTTTATTAATTGTAAATGTGTGTATTAATTGTAATTGTAAAGCTAAACAAAGTAACAACTGTGTCTCAGCTAAAGGAAATTGCTCCACTTTAAAATAGGAGTTCTGAAGACGTATCATGCACAGAAACTACTTTACATACAAATCTGTGGCATTGCATAGAATATTTTGAAACAGGAACATGTGTTCCGGAAAGATCACACTATTGATTTTCTTATGTGTCTTCTATGAGGTAAATGTAAAATTCTACAAATGCTTTGCAGATCCTGAGAACTAGTTCCATTAGCTCCCAGTTCCCCTGTTTAGGGCACCATTAACTCTTTCTTGCTTGTGACATTTGCAATAAAAGTTAACTATTAAACTCGTATTTTAACCTTTTTGCCTTCAGTCAGTGGTCAGTACAAAACCAGCAAATTAAACTGTTGCAATGACATGATACTGAGCAAAAGAAAGGTAAATCCTATGTATCACAGTGTGGTATCTGCCATGGCACCAGTAACATTTTATTTTAAACTTTTTGTTAGGTTACTAGATAGTTAAAAGGCTAATTAGCCTCCATCCTTTCTAAATCACAAAGGCCAGATTAATGATTGTTCAAACTGCAACAATATTGTAATAAAAGTGATAGCTATATGGCTGACTATGCTTTTGTCTCTTTAAGCCCCTCTTAAAGCTCTGATTACTCATTTGCCAATGCAATCGTTTTTAGACAACCCCAAATGAACTCTAAATTGTTAGTTCCTAATATCTTAGTAAACTACTAAGTTTACTGTTCCGTTTACTAAGTTTGCTGTTCAATTTTAAGAAATCTATGCATGAAATAAGTCTTTGGGTCAGCAATGGTCATTAAAAGTCACTGTTCTTCCATGTCTGGGCTCGGCATTGAACTTCTGAGGATACTGGCACAGACCTAGCACCTCTCATATTTACATGTATGAGTAGAACAAAGTTTTGGTTCTTTTCCTAAAGCTTCAGCTCCTGGACTCACATGAGTATTTGAGAACATCAGCTCTTGCTCAACAATCAGAGTTAAATTCTCATAGCTGCAGAGTGCGAGCCTCAAAGGTTTCAATTTCAAAAGGCAATTCTTCCCTTCAAATGGAAGGGCTTGTGTTTCTCTAAAGCTTCATAGGTAAAGTGATTTGTTTGTTGTGTGGGGGCAAAATGGGGGTCTGACTGCTTGAGGCTGACAGTATTGCTGATTATCAGACATAATGCTCAGTGCTGGGAGTGTCTCACTGTGTCTTGGTGGTCATTTGCTCCAGCCTAAAGCAGATACAAAATGCAGCATCATGAAACAGCTTCTGGGTTTTTTTTGCACTGGTGTACATGATGGCATCAATGACAAGAGGGCTGTTGTAGGACTAATAGCAGTTCCATTTATATTTGGCTCCCCCACAGATCAGATGGCCTCTTGATTAGTATCCTCAAAATAACTTTTTTTTTAAAAAGGAGAAAAGAAAAAAGAGTGATAATAAATTAATTTCCCTATTTTAATCAAACCCTGCATGTTCAGAACACAAAGCAGAGCAAATCGTTGCTCAATTGCTATTGTTTTCGCTTATTTCAAAAAAACAGTTCAGTTGGGTTCAGTCATATCTAAAAGAGACTTCATCTATTGGAGTTCAATTCTGCAACCAGCTGAGGAAATGAATCATAAAGGGCTGGGACCTAGGCAGCTATTAGAAAGCTAACTATGAAAACCTTTCACACTTAACTCATTCCTCCTTTTCCACCCACCACAACATTGGCAGTATCCTGGTTGACCTCATACTTACACACAGTCTGCAAATCTGTTGACATCTTCCATCCTTCCTCCCTGTCTTTGTAATCAGGTCACTGAAAATAATACCATATCTTCCACAAAGGCAAAGGGAAGTGAGGCAACTGTAGGTTCCCCAGAACATCCTGAAAAAAATACTTGCACTGCTTTCTGTCATTCTGTAAATCCAGAGTAAAACTCAATATGCTTTTGTTTTTAAACCATAACCTGCAAAATAAAGGGAGTATTCCCTCAAGCAGCTGTGTGAGGTATCACCCTGTAGTACCTCAGACAACTCTTGGTTAGGAGGATTAAACCAAGATATTCACAGCTCTCCCAACACAAGACCTACTTTCTACTTTTGTTTCTGTGGCATCTGGACAAGCACAAAGCTTGTTACTCTCCAACTATTTATTTTAAAGTTGAACCGAGGTGGCTGCCAGTTAGATTTGAATACCAGGAGTGGCATCTCTCATCCAAGGAATTTGACTTTCCACAGGGTGCACATGAAACAACTTGCTGTCCTGGACTCACTCATTATCATCAGACTATAATAAGATCACTGCTATTTTTTGAAAAAAGAAAAGGAGAATATCACAATGTCTGAGGCCAGTCAAATCACTATATTTGATAAAATGCAAAGGGTCTTTTGGCTCTGTTTTTACTGCTTCATATTAGAGCTAGGAAGGTCATGAGATTTTTGGATCAATGGCCAATTTTTTATTGGAAAAAATAAAATCAGGTCAAAGTAAAACTTTTATTTTATAGTGAAGTGAAAAGTGGGAAAAAAACCCCAAGCAATAATATTACCTAAAAATAAATATTTGGGGTTTTTCAACCTCTTTGTTGTCATTTCTTTTCTCTTTGTTTTTGCCTTTTGTATTTAGGCCTGTTTTGAAAGAAAGTTGCAAATTTTCTTTTGGAAGATAACACTGGGAAAATATGTTGACCTTTTGAAATTGAAATATTTCATTAAAATATTCTGTAGACAAGTTGTTGATATTTTCAAAACTCTTTTGTTTTCAAATGAAGCCATTTGGTAACTGCCTAAGTACTTCTGGTCCCTTCCACCTAAACTGTCTTTTTTAGTAAAGGCAGGCTTCCTTAAACATTTTCCCAACTCAAGGAGACGTGAATGTTTATTTGCCCATGGCAACAGGAGCTAGCTTTTCTCTTTGGGGTCTTGGGGATCTCAGTGATCCTCTGCATTGGGAGGAGATAAAGACAGAAAATTCAAGAGTCAGTGGCATGTGAAAACAGACCTATCACAAATACTCTTGGCCATAACACATCCACTGGTTTTTGTTGTAAGAGCACCAAATCACACCCTACTGAAGTATTTAAAGTTGGACTTACCTTGTAAAGCTCAGAATGCCTTCAGTCACAGAATTAAGCATTTCCCACCAAAAAAAAATATTTGCCTGATTTTGCCAAATAAAATCACACACACCTGAAGAAAATTATGCACATTTGAAATAGGCTTTTCATTTCCCAAAGCCATGGAGTGGACACAGATCTGGGAGTACAATGACTTACCCCTCTGAATAAACCCCTTTCATGCTACAGGAAGTCCTAGAATCCATACTGAAAAAACCTGAGTCACCTCCTGCAATTCCTTTTAGCTGAAGAAAAAGAGTCAAGAGTGCCCAGAGCCCCCCAAACCAGTGTTCTCATTGGGTTAAATTCAGTGTTCTGGTCCTCATTTGCAGGGTAATCTCAGCCAGTATGGTCATGACCTCCAGCAAGAGCTATGTTATACTGGAACAATGGATCTGTCAGCCTCCTGAGTGAAAGGGGTGTGTGCAAAGGACAAAGGTTTCTCAGCAGCTGGCTCATGAAACTGGAGTTCTTGCCTGGAAGGGATCAGGATGATTAAAAAACTCAACACCTTCTAAGCAAAATGGAAAACCCACATCTTTGCTCTGCTCTTCCCACAAACGCTCTACATGACAAAAATAAATTAAGTCCAGTCTCTGCTGCCACTAAAAAAAAGAAAGAAATGTTATTTGCTGGAAGGAAATGACTAGGCTATTTTTGTCTTTCTACTTGTCATAATTTGGGGATCTTTGTAGTGTTGCGACTACAAGGGTTGGTACCTACTTGGGTGGAACAGGTACAAACTGCAAAAGGATTCAAGATACTTATTTGCATAACACTAATTTTTTTCTAATCCTTCATTGTTCTGATCATAATTCCTGCCTCAGTCCAGGCCTCAGAGCTGAGCAGGCCAGCAGCCCTCTCCATGAGAGAGACCTCAGGGTTTGGTGCATCATGCCTGAGAAATCTTAGCACTGGTGTTCTTCCATTTTGAAGTCCTATTCCAGGGTTTCGTCTTTTTCTGCAAAATTATTTCAACAGCACACTGGAAGTCCATAGTGTGAGCCATTGCATATATGTTTCATTCTTCTGGATCCTTGCATGCTCCAAATGATCTATATGTGTTGATATTTATGCCTCAGATACGACTGGTCTGTTCACTTTGGTCAGTGCATTTTCCACGATCATTGTCTGTTTGGTTGGTTTCCTATAATTGTCTCAAGGCATGGCACTTCTGTGGATGACAGCCCATGTTAACTATGTTCCTCTGGCTCCTCTCTGTCTGCAGGAGCTATGCAATCCTACACATGGTCACTCACCTACACTGTGACAACAGCTGCTGGGTCACCTGCTGAGAATTCTCAACAGCTGCCCTGCATGAGGAGCCCACACGTTCCTTCATCGTCCGTCACACACCGGATACCTGTGTATCCCCACAGAGAAGAACATGGGTAAGGCACTTCCACTGGCTTAGGTTTTTTAATGTGTGTTTGGTGGGATTTGGATGAACTTCTGCTTAGGTGTATTTTTTGAAATACAGTAAAAGCTGTTTCTTGATATAGTTAAGTCTGTATTGCAAAGATGCTGGTATCATAATTCTTTGGCTGTTGTAGCTATTCTATAATTATATTATGTCTTAGTCTTATAATCTCATTTAATTCTATTCAAAACCACAGTAGGCCTGGAGGAGATTTTCTAAAAGAGAAGGCTTAAATAGATTTCTTCTCTGATTCCTGTTTTCCTGTGCCATGTTTGAAAAAGCTAGATGTGCCTAGAGAACAATTCTACTATACCATGTGTCAGGAGAGGTGATACTTCTCTTTTGCTCAGCACTGCTGAGATCTGCACTGGATCTGGATCCAATTCTGTGCTCCCCAGTACCTGACAGACCCAGGCACACTGGAGTAACTCCAAGAAAGGGCCACTTTGATGATGATTGTGGGACTGGACCATCTGTCATACAAAGAGAGCTGAGAGAGCTGAGGTTATTTAGCATCAGGCAGAGAAGGCTCAGGGAGGGTCTTATCAGTGTGTATAAATACTTGCTGGGGGATGTAAAGAAGACAGAG
Source organism: Rhabdornis inornatus (assembly GCA_013397075.1). Taxonomy (NCBI): domain Eukaryota; kingdom Metazoa; phylum Chordata; class Aves; order Passeriformes; family Rhabdornithidae; genus Rhabdornis; species Rhabdornis inornatus. Next base: position 409,439 of record VWZS01005048.1, read on the forward strand.
ACAGGTTCTGCTCAGTCGTATCTAGTGACAGGACAAGCACAAAAAAAACCAAGAAAATCTGTTTGAACATAAATGAACAAAACACTTGTTTTACTCTAAGTGTGATAAAACACTGGGGCAGGCTGTCCAGAAAAGCTATGGAGTCTCCATCCTTGCTGATGTACAGACTCCAGCTGGACACAATCCTGGGCAGGCTGCTCTCGTGGACCCTGCTTTGAGCAGGGGGCTTAGACTAGATAAACTCCACAGGTCCCTTCCAAACTCAGTGATTCAATGACTACTGTTAACCTGCAGATGAAAAAATGTCCACAATTAGAAGATATAGACACATTATCACCATAATACTCAAATATTCTCCATCACCAAAGTTTGCTCAAGGCTCTCAATTAAAATATTTACAGGTATAGATTTATGTAACATTATTGCATCTGGAAAAACTTCAGACACTTGCTAAAGCTCTCAGTGCTGTTTTCATTAAGGAGCGCTTTTGTGCCATCCTCATTTGATTCAGGGCATAATGCATAGATATCCATAATTAAAAAATCAATCCTAAACTAATCAACAGAGAAATAATAGACAATACAACAAGATCAGCCAATGCCCAAGTGCTGCTATGATGCAAGAGGTTCAAAAGGTTTTACTGTGTTCCTCAGTCTTGTTGCAAATTCATTAACCTTGCAGAAGTGCTTTCCCAGTGTGAAAGACTCTAAACTGTTTGGAAGGGTATCAGTATATTAATTTGAACCCTGTATCTTCTTCCATCTTGGATGTGATTAGATTTAGATATCTGTTTGAAAGTCACTGCTAAGCCCTTACTGGGAAAACCTGGATAAGGAGAAAGGGAACATCTCTCTTACCCAGAAATATGAATATTCGGTGGAGGCAGAAATAGAGCAGCACAGAGGTTCAGGAGCTAAGACTATTCAAGACTTGGAACAGACACAGGCAGTGTGTATGTTATATATATGTGTGTACATATGCGAGAATTCATTGTTTCTGCAGGAATCTCTTGCCTCTGGTGTTGGATTATGGTGATTTGAGGAACATCTTAATCTAGGTGAATCAGCTTCTCTGAAAGACAACAAAGATCAGATGTTCACATGTTTACAAAAATGGGGAAATTACAGAAAGTGTCCATGCATCTTCTGCTGGTGAATGGTCCAAACAATGGTGGCCAACAAACACTGACTCAATAGCTAAGGAAAGAGCTTCCTCCTTCGCCCCTGGGTGTCCCTAGACAGGAGGCTGAGATTCAACAAAGAAAGTAGACAGGTTCTCCACTTCCTTATTGAGTTGGCTGTGCTAAAGCTGAAGATTGTATGCTGCAGATTCAAATAAATTCACTTCTCTCCCTCCCAAAAAGGAACATCTGACTGCAGTACAAGGAGACAGCTGAACTCACTGTAGTTCTTCAAGTCAGGGCTTACCAGGGCGTACCTCAGCCTGGATAGCAATTTACTGGGAACATGGCATTAGATTAACAATAAAAGGAAAAGACACTTTCTCCTCAGAAAGTGCAGAGCTGAATCTGCAGTATAAAATTAGTCACGGAAACATATGATGTTGTGCTGGACACACACTTTCACTAGTGGCATCTGCTTCCCATCTGAGCTGGAAAATATATTTTTGAAAAATATTTAAAATATCATCCTCCAATTAAAAAAAACACAAAACCAAACAATGGTATCTTTCATAAAAGTTGTGGAATGATTAGTGGGAATCAATTATTGTGCATACTAAAAATGTTTTTTGATGTATTTCAGATACACAGGAAGTTACAACTATGGTAGCTATAGCAACCAGCATCCCCATCCAATGCAGAGTCAGTATCCATCCTTACCACATGATACTGCTATTTCTGGTCCACTTCACTACTCAGCTTACCACAGAAGCTCTTCACAGGTAATCTGCATTTGTTACTTGATGATAGTTGTTATAACATTTAAAATAATTCAGTTTGTAAATTTATCAGCATATTAGTTGTCTGAATCAATAAGCCATCTAGATATTGATGGGCTCCTATTCTTTTTCTTTTCTAATACTACATAGGTATCAATAAATTTTAGTGGCTTTAGACTGTCAGTATAAAATATAAACTCTAAAATCCAGCAGTCTGGATCGTGGAAAGTGTTTCTGTTTTAAGGAGTAGCTAAAGCAAAAATGAATACAACCGGTTGTATAACTCTTAGTTGTTGGGAGCAGGAAGAGACCCCTAAGAAGAAATAAAGGTGTTCTCATTTAGCTGAAGATGCAGAGGCCAGAGTGAATTCTTGTGGGGGCTTTTGAGGATAACCATATTTAGGAATTTGCCAAAACAGTGAGTTCTGCATATAGTTTGAATAACTTCAGGACACCACTGCAGAGGTTGTTTAATCTGTATCCTATAGTCTCCTACTACAATGGTGAGAAATTATATCAGTAACTCTTCCACCTCATGAAACTGAGCCAGTGGGAGCCAGCACAGATTAGGTGTGAAGATCAGATCTGGCAAGAGTTCCAAAGTAGTGCCATTGTTGGAGGGCTTTAGTGCTTCATGCAGCTGGTGCTTCCTCAGTGTAGGCAGCTGCTCTCTGGGCTCTCTGCTGGAAGATCAGCAAAGGGCAGATACAGGGAGGAGGCAATGGCATCGGGATATTCCACCCACATGGCACCACTTGCCCTTTTCTAGAAATTTATAAAAGTGTATCAGGGACTGCCATGCTTAACTATCATCACTGAACTGCAACAGTTTCATACCAGGGGCAAAGATGTGAATTTGGTAGTGTTTGAAACTGAGCACATGAAAGTTGCATCTCATTCTGATCTTTGAAATCAGTCTGCCACATGATCTTAGAGGAGTTGTTTCTCCTTTTTATGCTTCATTTTCCTTAGCTGTAAGATAAGAATCATGGTATTGATCTCCTTAAAGCTTTTTGAGGTCTGTACAAACCCAATATGCTCATTTGGAGCAGCTCGACCGTGGCTCCCTGGCTTATGGAAAGGACAAGCTACAACTTCTCACCCATTTGTGTCACACCTGGTCTGTCAGACTACACGAGGCTTCATCTGAGGGTTTTTGCAGCTGCTCTAGCTTCAGCAGGAAAGTGAGTGAACATTTAAGTGCAGTGCCCTGGAACAGGTTTGTTTTCCTCAATTTTTCAGTATAGCTCTTACCCTGTTATCTCAAGAAACAAGTAAAGCAAATCTAGATCAACACATTTTTAGTTTACTCACATCCTGGTTAACATGCTGTATGCAAACAGTAGCAAACATTGAACCCAGGCAAATCTCCTTCACACTGTAGTAGGCTGTCTCTACAAGTGCAGATGTTAGATCATTTTTTCCTCTCTTGCTAGTCTTTGAACTGTCCTGAACACATATGGAACATAAGCTATGCTTATCATAAGCTACGCTTTAATGATCACACTTTAAAGGAAAAATATTTTAATTTCTATGTGGCATGTTCTTTCTCATGCTGCTTATAAATTGAGATGGAATTGCACAGCAGGACACAGCCAAGAAAACCCTATCAATGTGCTTGTTCTCTATTGAGAGGAGCTACAAACTGGAACCTTACTTTTGAAAAATTACTTCAAAGTCTTTAACAGGTTGATATAAAATTTGCTGACAGTGCTTTTAAAGATAAGTTACATCTTTAAAATGCCTGACCTGATAATAAGTCCTTTCTTAGCCACTTTTAACAAAAAAAAAAGGTCATAAGATGGCCCTAATAAGATGTTAGGGAACTGTTCTTTTTCTAGTGGTCTTTGTGTGGGGGACACGTTGCAAGGAGTTGCAGTAGAACTCATGATGTTGCAAAATAAAAATACAGGGAGCCAAATTTGCAATGAATATATCAACAGCTGCCACTACACTGAAACCCAAAGGAGCTGCAATGTGCAGAGCCGTGGGAGTATAATCAGCTGAGAAGAGGAGGCATTGACCATAACTTTCAAAAGAACTCTTTGTTATAATCTACATTCTGGCCAAATATAGAACTTTGGCTCAACTTTAGCAACTACTCTACCATGTTCTTTAGGATAGTGTCTAGGGATTAATTCCTAAGAAAAAAAAGGTCTGTGTGTGTGGTAAATTCTCTACAAACATGGATTCAGACAGAGCCCTTGTCCCAGACAAGGGTGTGAGCCAAACAGGTGACATGTAGTTGAGGTGGGGTTTAAGCTGGAGCTATTAATAATTATTTTGGTCTTGAAGAACATCATATCCAATCTTCTACCAGGGAAGAGAGTGACACACCCCAGGTTTTATCAACTACTTTGAGAATTTTGATTTTGTCACTGGAATTAGAATGAGGCAGTGCTGGGGAAGAAGTCACACAGATGTAGATATTTTACTATTTACTATTTTAATATTTATTATTACCCATTACTTTATAGCTCTCAAAAAGTGCAGGCAGGGATCTGGCATTATAAGCTAATTCCCACTGATGGCTGAGATTCTTTTTGATGACAGGAACAGTCTGTTCAAACCTTGGTCTTAATCTGAATTTTTTCTTCCCTCACCATCTGTGAATAATTCTCAGAACAGTTCCTTACTTGTAATTCCAGGCCTGATTGCTCATTTCTTGACTTGCCTTACTGGCCAGGAGCCTGGCAGACAAATAAAAAATGATCTACAGATTGATCTGTTACTACCTAATTCTCTAAGCTGTAGTGCAGGAGTGCATACAATACCCTGATGCTATTCCACCACCAGATAGAAAGGGACTGTTTAATGTGTGCGTGTGTATATAAACACATCTATACTGAGACTTTATTTCATCAGTTCTTTATTTCATCTGCTTCTGCAGTTTTAGGTACCAGGTGCCAGGGTAGAAAATAGGCAACAACTCTGTGTAAAAGCCTCTGAGAGGTCTCAACCTATGCTGAGTTTAGCAGAGAGTTACAACACCTTCACGAAGTCACACCTGATCCACCTCCACAGTGTAGGCTTGACTGGCTTCTGAGCACAGCTTTCATCTGCAATGTTCACTTTGGCTGGACAGGTCTTAATCCTCTTTCAGGCTGTCCAAAGTATTTCAATTCACATAGTTCTACCTTTTCCTTAGACACAGAGTAATTCATGCTGCAGTAATTTTTCTTTGTAAATTTCTAGGCTAACACTTTCAGTAGGAAGAATAATTAGAGAAATCTGCAGCAGTATACATTTTAGCATACCTAGTAACATATAAAGCACTCATTATCTTGTTAATTTTAAGTCTGTTATCTCATAATTGCATTGGGTGCCCTAGGGTTTTATGGGTGATGAGGAATAGTGAATATTCATGCTCTGTTTATCTACTCTCATCATTCAAGACAGTATAGATCTGCATCATTCCTTCCTCACCTCCTCGCTGTCATTTTGCTTGCAGAATTTAGCATTATCATCTCTTTAGTTTCTGTTGTGACAGGTGCTCTGTGCACAGGAGTTGTCTGAGGACTGCAGGGCAGGTGTAGTCTGGGGAGGGTGTGAATGTCCTGTTCTCGCAGTTGTGCTGAGCAGGGAACCTGATGGAGCTGGAGCTTCCCTCCAGCCTTTCTGTGCAAACCTGATCTCAGAGTAGGTAGGAGGGACTCAGTCAAGAAGCTGCCAGATCAGCCACCCAGACCTGAGAATCCCTCCTAGATGCCACACAAAACACAACCTCATTTTACCTTTTCTCCTTTGCCACGCCCAAAATGGAACAACCATCTCCAAATGGTTGATGTCAGGCGACAGAGAGCCGTAGAAGTAGCATAGCAATGTTTCTCCTTTTGTACCATGCAGCTCCTACCTTAAAGACATGAATGAATCTATTTATTTATTTATTTTTACTGCCTTTAAGCTGCATTTATGAAGATCATAGTTTCCCTCCATGGCCTGCACAGAACAAATCATGCTGGAAAATGCTGCAGCAGTACAGTCTGCTGTTCAGCAGTAGATCAGGTCTGCACCTCTCAGAGGCGCAGACCAGTGTTTGGGCCATAGTTAAAGGAAATTTAAACATTTTTTGTACTCTGGCTCTCCTGAACTGCTCTGAGGAGTGCAGTGGTCTCATATAACTTCCCAGGGTGCAGCATGCAGCACTACTCAGTTTTTCTGTAAAATACTGCATGTCACAATTCCACAAAACCATGTCTTCCCTTCATATACCTCTGCAGCAGGATTTGCTAGAAGCAGTACTGGAAGACAGTAGTAACTCTTTTTGTGACCATGGGGGAGCCAAGGAAATCCTCTCTCAGACTGAGCCCGTGCTTTAGTGTACATTCATATTGTTCTGGCTCATCTACTTCGGGGGAAAAAAAAATTTAAAAAAAAAAAAAAAAAAGGAGGGGAAAAGTACTTAATCCTCCAGCACAAACACATTATAAACTCATGGCTATACCAGTGCAGCAAGAATAACACCCTCCCCAATAACCACTCTGTCATCAAACAGCTGGTAATGACAGAAAGACAAAAATACTACCCAAATCCCACCCATACAGCAAGAGTCATTGTTCCCAACTGTATGGCTTCATAAGGGCCTTGAGACTGTTAGCATGTAATTGAAGTAATTATGTATTGAATGCAACAGGAAACAGATGTCTTAACTTCTTTTGAGATAATTACAAATAGCATTTTCTGAAAGCTCCAAATGCCACTCCCAAAAGTACCAAAATCACTTAGATGGACTTCAAAGTTTGACTCAGCTTAATTAACAGATTCAGTAAGGTTCAATTTGTGGAGAAAAGGGTCCAATTAAGGGTGATAAAGATGCATTTAATCAATAGTTTTGATTATGTCATTTTATAAGATTTAAGCATATTTTTATGAAGTTAATTTATAGCCAGCTCTCCACAATTCAGTAGTTTCTGGTATGTGTTACTTGCAAGTCCTAAAGTAGTGGCTAACATGCAACATTAATTTACAGCATTCAGCAAAAGTGGGAGCTAATACAATGTAAAGTCAGACCCACATCCGTAAGGAAAATATTTTGTTGTTTGGACATTGAAACCACTTATAATTGGTTGGTGAGTTGAGAATAAAGATAAAGAGATTATTCTCCATCCTTTCACTGTAGAACCTCAGCCTTCACTTCATGGGAAGACATATTTAACGTTGTATTTTCTAAAATGATACTAAAAGAAATTGAATTCATTTTACTTTTGTGGGCAAGGCCTTAACAATAATCTGCTCAAAGTCTCACAGGCTTAAAGGGCTTCTTGTCTAGGTCTAATGGCAGCAGTAGTAACAAGTGTGAGTCAACCCAGAAAATGGTAATTTCCTGTCGAGAGTCCTCCAACAAATGTCGCTTTTATATCTGGCAAAGATCACTAGGCCCCAGTGTTTTGAGTTCAGCTTAAGCACTCTTCATTAAACCGGATGTAGAGTGTGAAAGGTGATTCAGGCAGCATGGGCAGGCATCCGCCCAGATGGCTCTGCTTTGGACACTCCAACAAGGCTGAATAGATGCTTCATTGGGTGAGTTAATAGTCAGGCAGGGGCCAATGAGTACTTTAAAAATATTGTCTTTCAATAGTCTCTTCACTGTAGGGAAAAAGAAGCCACTGAGTCATTTGCGATTAGCTGACCTACCGCTACAAAACTTTCCATCTTGCATTCAGTCATAACAGAATTTATTGTAAAATACTGGATATTTAGAGTCCATGTTATTTTCAAGCAATTATTCTTTTTACATTCATGACACATTCATAAACACAGCTGCATCGGCTGCGGTTGATGAAAAGGAAAAGCAGCACACTGTATCCTGTCCCCTCATGCAGTGCCATTCCCTGCCTTCTCAGTAAGCCTAAGCATGGCCTCTGGGCTGCACACTGGAGGAGGAAGATCTTTCTTTTTTGGTGCATCCTGAAGTTCATTCTGGGAGCCAAGATTTCATCCACTCAGTGACACAAGTTTTGTGGTTCCAAATGACCAAAAAGACATAATGTGGCTTCCCCACATACTGCTGTGTACAACAAGAAGACCCACCACAATATTCCCAGAGTTCATTCTCTTCTTCCTGATGATAGGTGAATGTTTTTATTGATTACAAATTTTCAAATAGCAAATTAACGTGGCTGAAGGCAAGGATTTCTCTTGGTGTTTGTAAGGGATACGAAAGCAAGTAATTCCCCTATTAGAAGTCACAACCTTCTGTTATGGTTAATAACAGAATAGATCAATTATCTCACTGGGAAGAAGAAAACAGAGAATCACTGGTGTATTATGGTAGAAGGCTAGGGTAACCCTGTTGTAAGTACACTCTTTAGTACAAGAATCTACAGTGGTTTCAAGTATAAGATCAATGGGTAATAAAGGCAAACACCACCGTAACTCGTATCATGTAAAACACTACTAAAGTCAAAGAAGAAAGTAATGGGGTTTAGTGGGGTTTTAGCTTGGGTCACATATTGCTTCAAAGCTTGAGTTTCATTGTTGCTGGTCATTGGAAGTTCTCGTCTTCAATGAAAGCTTTTGGAAAGCCAACAAGTCTGAAAACTTGATTCTCCTTCCAAGGAATATAAAGCTTTTTACACTCAGTATGTAAGCTCTACTGAACTTTCCTACTGAAAAAACTTTCTCTGGGGTGAAGATGGAAATTTAGACGGTGTTGTATAGACCTGTTGCCAGGACAGCTTATTCTGGCAGCTGGATTAACAGAACAGAGTTGAAATGTCGATGTTCCAGGGTGGTGCTGCAGTTGAACACCCCATTTCAGCAGCTGTGATGGCACAGGTAGATCCAGCCTGTGTGGTGATGGGGAATACAGGCTAGATAACACCTTTGATGTCTTCCCTCTCATCTGCCTTCTGGCCTGTCTCCCCAGGACACACAGGGATGTGCTAAATCACTAACTACAGTACGTTGGCCAAAAAGTCTTCTTTTTCTCCTCTCTAGTTAGGAGCGGCCAGTGTGTGGCTCTGAGCTGCCTGAGGCTTGTGAACTGTTCAAATGCGTTTGCCAAGGCTGGGCTGCCTTCCTGGCTGTGGTCTGAAGGGAGACAGCACAAACTCCTCATGGAGACACTGCTGCAATTGCCTTGGGCTTATGTAAACACTTGCTTATGCAACTGATTAACCCCGGCCCCATCCACAGTGGAGTAATGTAATGAGACCTCTTGGGAATCTCTGCTATCTCCCTCCTAAGAACACCTACTCCAGCTGTTCTCTCCATAAACCTCCAAAATATGAGGAAGAGGTTTTGCAGCCATAGAAAGCTTTGGCATGCAGCTTGCAAAGTTTGTAAGCATCAGAAGTACTTTGGTGACCGCTTTCTAGTCAAAGAAATACCACAGTGTCAAACAACCCAAGATATGGAAATTTTAAATGTGACACTTTTCGCAGAAAAGGTATAAAGATGTAAAACGTAGAAGCTCTGAAGATACATGGCTGGCCAAGAGTAACAGGGATCCTCACCATCTCTGTGGTGCACATGGATAACGGGGACAAAACAGGGAGAGCCGCTCCTCAGACACAGCACACAGATTATCCTGCTGCTGCAGGACAGGCAATAAGATAAATACATGCTAAGCAAGCCCTCATAAGCATAATTTACTTTCTGTTGCTGGGCAGCCTGTGGCTATAGAGGGCAAAAGCAATTCTGTTTTCCTTCCTATCTTGTCCTTCCTTAGTGGAAGCCATTTGTCAAACTTATTTGACTTCGAGTTTCCAAGTGTCCCTGTGAACAGCTGGGGGCTAGAAGGATTCTTCTCCTGCCTGCCTCTTTTCAGAAGTTCTCCAATTAGCTGCTGGCTCTGGGGCCAGACCACACCATTTTCCTGCAGAAACTGTCAGGATGTCTTGTGAGCACTTTAAAGGGAAGGGATCTTCCCAGAAATAAAGATTCTTTTGCTCTCCTCCTTCAAAACTCTGTTGAATGGGGAAGAGTTGGGACATTTTCTGATTTTTAGTAAATAGCAAGTTTTTGAGGAACAAGTGGGAGAAAAAAATGAATTCAATCTATTTTTCTGCTCCCAGATGCACCTAGCACTTTGATAAATTAATTCAATATTTAAAATTAGTGACTGTTTTGCAAGAATTTCCCTGAAACTTTGGTTTAGAGCGGACACTGATTGTCTGATATTTCTGCTTCAGTATGATACCTTGTCGTTGGATAGCTGCTAATTCATATGATTTTGGCTTTTCTAAACACAGAATTGTAATACCACCAGCCCTTGTTTGAAAATGAAGTATGTGGCAGACGATTCTTTGATTTAATTTTTTTTAAATTGTAGTACCCTTTCAATGGCCCAACATCAAGAATGGAGCCCTGTTTGATGAGCAGTACCCCCAGGCTGCATCCCACACCAGTGACTCCGCGCTGGCCAGAGGTCCCAGCTGCCAACTCCTGCTACACGAGCTCCTCCATGCACTCCACAAGATACGGGAATTCCAGTGACATGTACACACCCTTGACAACACGCAGGAATTCTGAGTACGAGCACATGCAACACTTTCCCGGCTTTGCCTACATCAATGGGGAAGCCACCACAGGCTGGGCTAAATGAAGATGACTGGTATCAGCTGAGCCCACACACTTACAAGAATTACAAAAGCTTCATGCTGTGTGGGACTTTTCATGGATGTTCTTCAAGGGAGGTGGAAATGGAAAAGATCCCAGGCAGATAAATGCAGTTCCTAATGTGGGCAGACCACTATGACTGAATGTTCCTGTAGCCGAAAAATACTTCTGTGCTGTTCTAGACCACTTTTTGGGCCAACCTGTGCCTTTTTAAATTCTGGGCCAACCTTGTGTGCTCCCAGTTCGAGTGAGCCATTTTTACCCCCTCTCTTATTGACAAATGTTAACGAGTCTTACAAAAAAACCTACCAAAACAGGACCTATTTATAATTTGAATTAAAGACAGGAAATTCACCCTCAGCAAAACTCCATCATCTGTTCTTCTTGTAAGCTCTTAACGCATTCCTTAAAAACCATTCTGCCAAGTCATCACTTAATCATATCAATTCCTCTATCTGACTCCTTAAAAGGACACGTGTTGCTGTAGGTTTCCGTTTACACCTTAACTTTGTATATTGATGCACCTTTCTGTTGATCCAGTAAGTTTGATCTTTACAAAAGAGAAGAAAAGACATGTAGCATTGAATTATACACTGCCTTAAGTTGACTATTGTTCTTATTATATATGTATTTGTGTTGAGTTTGCACAATCTGGAAAAATCTAACTTCTCTGGTCAGTAATGACAAGGTAAGAAGGGACTTGGGGACTGGGAAGATTTTGGATTCAGAGCCACATATGTTAAATATGATATGAAGCAATTATATAAATGACAATGCAAACATAATTATTCGCTTAATTATCTATTGACAGGTATGAAACTGTTCTCTCAATTCCTTCATGTGGTGATAATTCTCTATAGGTCTACAAAAACGAAATTCAAAGCTGTGCCTTTGAAGTTATTCTGTACTGTGTATGTGTGGAAAAATGTGTTGTATTTTGGGGAGAATTTTTCTTAGACATTTTCTGTCAGATTTGTAGCTATTTGTGAGTTTTTGTTAGTTTTTATTAACATAGCTTTTTCTTCTGTATTATAAAATGCACCAAGCAATTATGGTGGACCTATTACCCTATGGGTAAGAAATAAATAAATGGAAATATGACAACAGGCATTTTAGTAATTGTTTTGTAAATAAAATCTTTGATAGCACCCAGTGTGACAGTAACCATGTTTATGCCTAAAATGGACATAAGTGTTATTTGTACAGTCGTGCAAGATAAATGAGGGATTTTCACACCCAAATAAAGTTCTTGAAGTAAATAGATGCCAGTCAAATTTACTTAAATACAAAAACTTCTACAAGCCGCAGACCTTCAAAAAATGTTAGATGTCATCATGCATGTTTTTATCCAAGGAAGGACTCAAGAACAGGCACAATTAATGGCAGATGGGTAATGCACCTCCACTTGCATGGCGAACTGGTGATCATGACCTGCTATTGCTATGGTCCCTCCAAGGACCAGATTCCTTGGTGAGATGTCTGTGGGTAGAACTGGCCAGTAACTCAAGGCTGGGTCTTTGGAAGGATCAGGATGGAGGTGAACCCAAGCACCACTCAAGGGAAGCCAGAAGCACTTACTCTCTTTTCCACAGTAAATTGTTAAACCAAAAGAAGCCTGATCCCCACTGACTGAAAGAGAGGAGAAAATGAGACTCTCCTAGCATACATGTATTTCATATCCTTCAACACCTTTGGGGACAACTCTGTTACCCTGATTTCAAGAGCTCAGGTAGATTGTTCAGGAAAGAGGAGGGATATTGGATGCAGTGGGAGACCCAGAAACAATAAAACCCTTCTGAGTGGAGAACTGCAGCATCCTGGGAGAGCAAATTCTGACCTACAGCAGCACCACAAAGCTGCTTATAAAAAAGAGCCAAGAACATCATCAGTCAGGCTTGGAACATCTTTTGCAAAAAAAAACCCTCCACAGTATTTTTTTTTATTTTTAATTTAGAAACTTGTGCTGATGCCTCAGGAGTGTTGAATGTGCACTTCCAACTACCTTTGAACTGCTTCCTGATGAGGGCTTTGAAATTTAAAGTAGACATTCATGGGGGGCACCATATAGACTGGTGAAACAGAGGCCACTACCTGCATGAGAGGAGCTGCGAGGGAAAGCAGGACTCGTCCTGGGCCCCTGCAGCTCAGACCCCACCACAGCAGCACAGCTTTCAGGCCACAGGGTGTGCACCAGGCCGGGGAGTGCAGCAGCTCGGGACAGCACCATAACCTTTGGATAGAATGGCTGATGAGGGGCAAGAATGTCTTAAATCATCCCAGTTCCATCTGTCAAACCTCCCAAGTCAGAGTCTGCAGGCTGTTACCTAATCCTTTCCCTCGCCCATGGAAACTAAAAGTTGGGGTTTCTTGCCTAGCCATGCATTTATGTGCATATAAAATAAATATGTGACTGCTGAAGAAACTTTTATACCACATTCCAAAATATTCAGTCTCAATTGCAGTTTCTCTTGTTATTTTTTTCCATTTCCTTCTTTGCTTTTCCTCTCTTTTTTCCATTTTTTTCTTTTTTCTTTTCCCTTTTCCTTTTCTTTCTTTCTTTTTTTTTAATTTCTTGCTTATATTCTCTTTTTTCCTAACAAAAAACACACATTTTTATAAAGATGTGATCTTTTTCATGGGCTAAAACATATAACAAATGATAGATATATAATATATACAGTAGAATAGAAACTAATTTTATATATTACAGCATAATTGACATAACACATTTTAATATTTTTAAATAGATCTACACACACACAAATATATATATATATGTATGTATGCCTATAAAAAATCCATTACAATGCTTCGAGATTTTTCATTACCAGGTAGAAAAAAGACTCAGCGGGGGAAGAGCAGTGAGAACTCCATTCAGTAGCATGAATCCTGTTTTTGTCAGGCTACCTCTTGCTGCTAAGGTCACTACCCTTTGACAAAAACGGCCTCTGACCTCCCCAGCCCCACAATTCTGTTGTGACTGACCCTGAAACCCATGAAATTCAGGGGCAGACATTGCTTTGGAAGGTTTAGATAAAGCTGACTAACATGGGAAGGGCTCATGGTATGCACCCATCTGAAAAGGTCTGGCAGTTCTTTGGTAGAGGATGCAATTTATTCTGTCCCTCTCTTTCACTGAAATCCTAATCCTTCATATGCTACATAAAGTGGAAACTAAAACGCGCTGATGATGAATAACAATGTGCCTTTAATGGGCAGTAACAGTTTCCTAACCTTTATTTGTCAGGTTTTGTAATTAAAAAAGAAAAATTAATTTGCTATGTGCAAGTAAAATGAGTGTTTTGCTGTGCTGTGAAGTAAATCTAAGCAGGCTTATACTTTATTATAGAGTTGTAAATCTAACAGGCAAAAGACTGTTTCCACCGGGTTTACCTCCAAATCTGCATTGGTTTACAGATGGATCTGACTCGGAATGGCTGCACACTGGGGAGGCTGGATTTTGTTACTCCTTGCAGCCCAGTGACTGTGCTGTTCTGGATTTATATCCCAGTTCTTGTGGCAAGAAACTCCTAAGGAGGAAATTCAGGTTCTGGTCTGGTGTGTGCATGTTTAACGCTGCAGACACGCACCGTCACATCTGACCACCGCTAGGCCCTGTCCATCCGCACGTGCAACCTCTCTGGCGCTTCCCACTATGGAACATGTCATTTGTGAGATGAAAAGTTTCTCTTTCTCAGAGATTCCTGAACTGAGGGAATAAAGATTTCAAGGAGAGACCAGCCACAGCTCCGTACGAACATGTTTGGGTTGTTCGTTTTTTTCTTCATATATCCATTTCTGCTATCTGGACAATGAATTTCCATTATAGGCACCTTGAGTATGGAAATACCGTGTATCTGCTCGATGCGGTTTAAACCCACGATCTTACAAAACCTCCATAAAGACATGGTTCATCTTTACCCGGCTCTGCCGATGCAGCCCACCTTCTCCTCCTGCCACCTCCTGAACAAAGCGGAGAACTTTCCAATGGCGTACCGCCATTGCTCTGGTGGGTTAGACTTGAGAAAAAGGGGGCTGGTTTTGCTGCCAGACGCTGTGGCGAAGCCCCGCTTCA
>VWZS01005048.1:428046-483289 GCA_013397075.1 Rhabdornis inornatus
TCCATCGCCTGGACAGTGACTGTGTCAGTGGGCAGGGGGGGGATGTGAAATGGGGTGACACACTGCTCTTCATTTTTCCGTGTTTCTGGCCACGCAAAATGAAAGGGGAAGACAGCTTAGAGCAGGTTGAGTTTTTAACGCTGGCAGGTATGCAAAAGTAGTAAGGGTCTGCTGCTGCTACAGTCTGATAAGGGTATGTTCAGTCAAGAAGTGAAGAGGTTTCCTGCTAATGTAGGGAGGTGAAAGTCAGAGTGAAAGTAGATGTTGCATGGGTTTTGTATTTTTTCCCCACCTCTTCTGATAGGGGAATTTTGACACTTAGGTTGTAGTAGAACAGTACAGTCCATTCTGAAAGATTACATCTCAGCCCATCAGGTGTCTGCCCTTTGTATAGGTGCTTGTGTGACTGGTACACAAGTCTCTAAAGCTGGTACTCATTCCGAGTTTGGCTTTGGCTGTAATTTAGATGCAGTCATGTTGAACTAGTTATTGACTGAAATTTAGGAATCTCTTACAGGAACAAACATTCAGATCTTTAGTTAAAGTTTCATAGCTTTGAGATTAGAGGAGAAGCCGAATGAATGTGGATGTGATGTGGGTATTCTTCAGCCTCCAAGAGGTGTCTTGAAATTGGCTATCCTAAGTGTGATATGTTTTACATCTAACAATGGCAGTGACTAATTTCTTCACTCAAACTTGGGCTTGTAGAAGAACCTTGAGTAACAGTCTTAACACAGGCTACCTTTGTGCACATGAAATTCAAAGGCAGAGATTGATGCAGTTGCAGGGCACTTCCTCTGACGGATTGGTAGATCAGGAGTTCATGAGACACATCTGTTTTAACTTGCTGATCTCTGAGGTACAGAGGAACGATTCTGATTAAAGGAACCTCTTGTCCCTTCCTTACTCTTCAAAATAACCCTGTGTTAAATGTGTTCTGTCAAAAAGCATGGACAAGCGTAATTTCTTAATTTTGCTCTACTGGATTTTATGCCTTCTCAGCAGCTTTCCCAGATGAATTATTTAGGCTTGAGTTGAATCCTCAAGGACAGAGTGAGAGCTCGTGCAGCTTCTGTTCTGACATTTCAAGTATTTGCATGAAGTCTTGGAGTTAAATGTGTAGCTGAATACTTCTTTTGGAGTGGGAAGAGAAACTTCAATGCTGTCTCAGTATGGCATTGCTCTTACTGTGTTTCTTGTTCAAACTTTTTGATCATATTTTCTTCATTTCTTTTTTGTACACTTTGTTACTGACTCTTTGTCTATGGGCCAGCAAAGACTGGGCAGAGTACTCCAGTTTCCAGAGCTTTATGTTCCCTTAGTTTTTTTTTTCCAAATAACAAATTAAATATGCTTTAATTGAAAAGAGAGGATGGATCAAGTATAGTTCCAAGGTGCAGGTGCCAATAGAGTAACCATAATGAGAAAAATGAATAGTCTGTTGGTGCTTCTCTGTGCTGTCCCATTTGCAGTGATTATTCCAAATCTCAGTTTTTCTGCTGCTTAGGCTTGTTCTTACTACACTGCTTTTATAAATTTGTAAAAATGTTCATGTGCAAACATCAAGGTTACACTCTCTTGATTAATTGCTCATCATTCAATGCTCCTCTGCTTTTGATTGGCATGTTGCTGAACTCCTGTGGGCCAGTTGGGAGCCCTGTAAGAGAGAGGAAGGGGATTATTTGCCTGCTATCGAGAGAGGAAGGGAATGATTTTCCTACCATCCTCAAGGCTCTAACTGGTGTTGGTAACCTTTGGTGGTTGGGTACATGTCCAAGGCC
This sequence comes from Rhabdornis inornatus, assembly GCA_013397075.1. Taxonomy (NCBI): domain Eukaryota; kingdom Metazoa; phylum Chordata; class Aves; order Passeriformes; family Rhabdornithidae; genus Rhabdornis; species Rhabdornis inornatus. The sequence continues at coordinate 429,828 of VWZS01005048.1, forward strand.
TTTCTGTATAATTGTGAGCTTGGGTCATGAAAGGTAAGAAGACCATGAATGTGCTATGGAAAGTCACTTTTGTTTTCCAATCACTTGCATGATGCAGCAACTTGCATATTAGAAGTAGAAATTGAGATTTTTATTTTTTAGGAAACTGTTAATCGTGCTTGATCGTTTAGATTGGAAGTTTTAAAATATTAAAAGAGCTGTCTGGTATTAGTGCTGTTTTCTTTGTCTCGCAGAGTAACTCTTGCCATATGAGTAATATTTCACTAATAGCATTTTTCAGGGTGCTAACATAGAACTAGGCCCAACTGCTATTTGAAGTGTTTAATAAAAAATAAGGACTTGTTGTTAGACCATGTCTATTTTGTGTTTAACGGTATCAGAGAAACAAATACCTTGGTAAGGTGTTTTGGAGGCTGCCAGAACACAGAAACTGGTAGTTTTTGTAGGAAGGCTTATTTGATTTGTACTAGTTGTTTTCTGGGCAAGATGATGCTGTGGTGGTTCTACTTTGGAACAGAGCAGTCGAAAGCTTGTGAGCAAGATATGCCTGGGGAAGAGTCTGGGTGGTGAGGTATGTGTACCACACAAGGCAATCTCTCATTTTTCATCCTGTCGAGTGCCATGTGTGAGGTGACTGACTCGCATCCCACAGATAAAAGCTTGCTCTGCACCAGTAGTGATTGTGAAACTCTTCACTGGAGTCACTTGTGGAAGCTTTTGCTGATGGAAATGATGGGAAAAGCATGACATGGTTGTAGCCTCATTATCTGAGGCTGGGTTTAACCAGACCCCTGAAGTTTTGAACAGTTTTGCAGGTATTACATCCTCAGCAGCTGCTGTGCATGTAAACAAACACAACCTCTTGTCTTTACTTACAGAATCGGGCCACTTTCAAATTTGATCCTGCAGATGAAGACAAAAGAAAGGTGAGTAAAATAGGCTGTTGAGCTGCATACCTCAGTGTAGAAGTATAAAAGAGTAAAGGCAGTCTCTTAACTTAGCTGCCATTGTGAAATGATGCAGGCAATGATTTAAAGTTATATTTTAATTTTTGCTTTTTCCGACCAAGACACAATCCAAGAGACGTGACAACTACACATTCTTTTTTTTTTTTTCTGCAAGAGAAATTTTCCTAGTAAAGCCCCCAGTCTTGAATGAAAGTAGTTACAGAAACGCCTGTAAATGATTTTGCTGTGTACGGATTTGAGATGAGGTGGAGGAATAAGGGTAGAGATGCTCTTCTATACCTGCTGAGGTGAAATTTTGCAGTAGATTTTTCCATTTTCTCTCTTCTCAGCAGGTCACAATATGACAGATGTATTTCTTGTCTATATGAGATGCTTAAAGAACACTAGGGATTAAGATGAAGGGATAAGCACAGAAGAAAGCTGTTAAGCTGTAAGGAAGACAGGGTTGCACAAGCCTATTATTCCAAAGGTGGCTGTAATCAGCGAGATGTGGTATGTGCATGTCAGGTATCAAAGCTGGGAGATGTGAATTGAGTTGTCCAGGTGTGGTAGGGCTTAACACACCCCTTGGGATCAATCCACAGCCTCACATTTAAAGCTTTGACATGGATTTTTTTTTTCCCTGTTGTTATTTTTAGGGTGTAATATGTAATTACAAGCTCCTTCATTTCTGTTGTGTAATTAACTTTGGGGCTGATTTGCATATTTATTCAGAAAATGTTCATTAGTGATTGAGGCTGCATGTTTCTGCTATTTCTGAAATAAACTTAAAGCTTGAAATCAAAATTGCAAGGTTCCTACAAGGATAGCTTGTCTGAAATTGGGTACACATCGTTTCATTCCATGATCTTATGCTAAATCTAAATACTTTACGGTATTATGTTTTTTTCTCGTAGAAGTGGGTGGGATGATAAGTCTGGCAATCTTTTGCAAACCCGTCAGTTGTTTATACTTTAATCTTCAGTTGCAATTCCTTGTTACACAGAGGACTCAAAGGCCTCTTAGCTTTGCTTTATCTGTGGCTTTACTCAAAGCTGACACTCAGTGATGTGGTGATGGACTCTGTGTGTCCTTTCTGATCTGTAGAAGAACTCAGCTGGGATCTGTACTTGATGTTCTTACCTCTGTTCTCTCACCATCCCTACCATCCCTTTTTACATTGTGAATGAGCAAATGTCTGGTCTGAAAAATTAATTGCCAGCTACAGAACACAGGAAAGGAGAAGAGAGCAGAAGCCAAACTGGCAAAAGCCAAATAAAGACAAGGAGTTTGGAGAGGTGAATATAAGTTATAAGGTATAAGGATTTTTTTTTAAAGCAACCCATACACACCAATGATGTGCTGAAAATACAAAAGACAGGCCAAAACTATGGCTTGACTAGAAGCTGGGTCAGTTGGACTGAGTAAATTGTTCTGCAGTGACATGACTATCAAAGCGTGATTCTTTTAGGCTATAACCTAACTAAATCAGCAATGAGTTTGTGGTACTGAATTCCAGGAGGAAAGTAGGTTTTGTCCTCTAGAAGACAGGAAGAGAGGTAATGCTATCAAGCTTGTCTATCTGTACATAGCCACAGGACTGTAATACATCACAATCATGATAAAAGCACAAGATTGTAATGTGAGCTGTCCTTGTATTTGTCCCGGTTGTTTGTTTAATGATGTATGTGTCTGCCTTGGCCTGTCTGTGGTGAGTGTTCTGGATATAAATCACATGGCAATCTGTGTTGTACTGGAAGATCCACTCAAATGCCAGGCACTTCAGGTCACTGCCAATCCTTCTTGTTACATACTAATAAAAAAATACTAATTTCTGGAAGCCTGTTTTCAGTTTCTGTGTGTAAACAGTGTAGAAGTTGCCAACCAGAAGTAAATGTGTTCTGAAATAGCAGCTGAAATTAAGGCAGTGTTGTTTCTGAGGAGCTTAATGAGCTCGTAGAAATCTAAAATATTTGTTGACAGTCTTTTACTGGGAAATGTTGAGTCTCCAAAACTTCGACAAATCACAGCACCATGGCATGGCTGAGACAAACAGTTGGTTCTTTAGGTCTGTTCTGGAATCCACTCCAGAAAAGTAGCATGTATTAACTTGACCAGGCAGTAACCTTGGAGAGAGTTGTCCGGTGCAGTTGTCTCCCTCTCAGTGGCACAGCAGGTGCTTCAGCTCGAGCTCATGTCCTCATACAAAAAGTAAAGGGTTTTTTGGACCACTTGATCCTTATTTAATTGCTTTGCTTTCAATTATTTATACTTTGTCTGGGCCAAATACTGCTTCTGCGGTAGCAACACGTTTGTGCTGTTTACAGACTTCACATGGTAAGAAAATTACAGTAATGTTTGTGCCCTGGAAATGTCTCTCAGCACTGATTGCCTGGTTGGTCATAGCATTCCACAGCTGGAAGTTGCCACAGCACCATTTGCTGTGATATAACAGATGAAGTAAAATCTGTCCAAGATGGCAAGTAAGGCTTTTTAATTTGGATGAAGGCACTGAGTTTGCAAGAGGAAGGGAAAAAAGGGAAGCAATAGCCAAATGTAAGAATATGACTTACAAGCCATATTCTTACCTGACATCACTAAACTATTTCTTCTTCAGCTCCATACCTTTCTGTCTGCTTCACCTTTTGTAGTACTTGCAGCATCTGGTTTCTGCTGTATTAGGTCCAGGTTACTGTGTTGGGTCTCCTAATAGAATCTTCAGAATCTGAGACCAGTGTTCTTGAGTTATTGTCTAGGTTCACTTTGAACATGATGGATCTAAAAATCAGTGGGAAGAAAATCACCAGAACAGTCTTTTTCCCTGTCATCACTGGGTGTTTTCAAGGTGTTGAAATAACACCTTGAAAGGTGGTAAATCATATCAAATGTATTGTGGGGCTTTCTCTACTAGTTAAATTAATGATGTGGGAAGATTCTCGAAGTCTGTGGATAGTACCATATTTTAACTCCGGAAAGATGGAAGGAATGAAGTATGTTGATGGAGCAAGATGCTGTCACACTCTAAATCATAGAAGAACCTCATTCTTAGACAGTTCTGTTGCTTCAGGGAGGTCTGAAGGTTCCTGCAGCCACCAAGGCACAGTTTTTCTCCTCCCAGTAAATTTGGGGCAAGCTTTTAAAGTCTATTAGTGAGTGTACTGTAAAAATACTAAGCTCTAGTTCTTCTGTGGGCACGCTGTGTGGTATCTCAGTATTAGTTGCTGTTGTTACTGTTCTGACTTCACCAAAACCCCTTAAGGGAGTACCAGTCTGTAAGAGGAAAAAAGTACTAAGTATCCTTCATTAATACTGAACATTTGTTCTAATTCCGTCTGGTCCTGCCTGTTCCTGTCTAGCATTTTTCAGCTTTTACTGAAACCTCTAAAGGTTCATAAAACCCATCTCTCCTTTTAACATCCTTCTTTCACCATGGGATTACAGAGGATAAAAGGGTTCTCCCTCTCTGTGTCCACTGAGGTGAGCAGGGGCTGCTGCAAGTGCAGCTATGCAGGGTTTCACCTTTCTGTGACTCTGAAGCAAGTGTTTAATCCACTAGTTCTGACAACAGGCATTGCTCAGTGTGCTCCTTACCTCACCTGCAGAGTTGTCGTGCTCTCATGTGTTCAAACCTTCAGCTTGGAGCTGTGCCATGTCAGAGCTGGCAGGCTTCTGCCAAACAGCCAACCTCCCTCTGTCAGTGCGGGTTCAACCATGAAGTGCTCAAAATAAAGCAGGCTGAATCCTCAGGAGTGCAAGTATACACCGTCCCTCCCCACCCACATCTGTCCACAAAGACTAGGCAAAAATTTGGCATAGCCTTCTCAGGGGAGGTTATCACATTGTCCTGTTATTCAGCACACTTGATGATACATATTATGTAAATGTTGTCTTGACTTCCTGAGAAATGACAGTTGTAACTAACATTTCAAATATTCTTGGGCTTACTTTCTCACTGCCATGGATGCTTAGCTCTGGAACCTAATAGACACTTAAACACAGAAACTGAACAGTTGTGCTCCCTTTTCCTTCCCCTACCTTCCCCCCAGCCTAATCAGCCTGTGAACAAAGATGGTGGAAGATAATGGAAGTAAAGAAATTTTATTGGCCCAAAGCCACACAGCAGGTCTGTGGCTGAGCAAGGGAGAAAACACAGGTCTCTTGTATCTCAGGAGAGGTTTTTTTCGATTGGGCTGTGTTGGTTCTTAGCATCGAGACTTTATGCTGTCAAGATGAAGGACCAAAATGAGTTAATAGTTAATTTGTCAAAATGACAAATGGGTTTTTCTGGCCTTCCTGTTCTAACGCAGGATTTAACACTACAGCATAGACAAAGGGAATGATGTGTGTTGTTCTGTGCTAATCTTACTATTAGCACAAAAGCTGAGAAATCTTGAATTTCAGAGAAATTAATGGATTTCACAATAAAAAAAAGCTAAAACTGGAAACTGCCTTGAGTCTGTGAAAAAGTATATAAAAAACACTGCTTGCTGTAGCAGTTGATGAAAGGTTGATGAAGGTCAAAATGTTACCTGATTTTATTGTTTTGATTCTACAAAGGACAGAAGTGTTAGAATCCAAACAAAGAAATGTTAAAATCTTGCAGTGACCTAAGGGTAGCAACAAAGCTGCTGAAACTGGAACAATCATCATGTTGTGGAAGGGGGAGGTACTTTCCTGTCTGAATTTTCACTTGCTTTTATTTCCAACCACATAAATGAAATCTGTGCCCCTTAGTTTATGCCATGCTAATGGCCTACAGGGTGGTAGACCACCACCTAAAGAAAATTAAAATCATAATAGTGTTGTTGTGGTCACATCTCTTCCTGTTTCTCTTCTCTGTGCATCATTTCCCTTGTACCACAACAAGGCCACAAAAGAAAATGTGCTGTGTGGCATTTGGTTATGTCTCCAAGGCAACTTTCTAGTAGGGTTAATCTTTCCATGGATAGTTCTGCCATTATAATCAGATACTCTTGCTTTTCCTGAGCTGCTGATGGCTCTTGGGATCAGCCAGCAGTGGTTCACTGTCACAGATATCCTAACTGATTGCTGATTCCTCTAAAGTCACTCTTGATGGCTCACTGGGTCTTAACACCAGAGAGCTTTGCAGCAGTTAAGTTGTAAGCAGGTTGCTAAATCTCANCAACTATTCAGAGTCAAGACTCTTCTGGTGCTGTATTTCACTAAGATTTGAAGCCAAGAGATGATTTTATATTTTTTAATTAAATTGCATGTTATTTACTGTATGGAGGGAGGGTTAGACTTCCACCTTTCATAGCAAGTCAGCAGGAGGTTGGTGCCCTTTGGGATCCTTCCTGCAGTTGTGTGTTATTCCTCAAAACTAAACAGACTGTACACTTCAGCTTGCAAAGCAGAGTTAATTGTATGGAAAACTCTCAGCAATAGAAAGGTTAGAAAAAAGTTGAGCTGTGACTAATTTGACTGTGGATCTAGACTGGTGATTCTTTTGTTTTGGGCATTTTTAAAACACTTCAGAAATGCCACTTTCAGGCACATTAGTGCAAGTCTAGCATACCATGCTTAAGTCAGGGAGTTGTGCAGATCTGTGTGAGCAGCATTAGGTTAGTGGTGAAGAACTCTGAGGACTCTGTACTTGAATATATTCTTCCAGCCACAGTAAGTACCTATATGCCTGTACAGGTGGTCACATGTGGGGGTTTTAGTGTTGTAGTGTCTCTAGTATTCTGATAAAGTTTTCTCATGTTGCCTATGTGATGAGAGGTGGGACTCATTCCTTGTTTTCAAACTCTTACTGGATTAGTCTAGTCAGGGCTGTGGAAGTGCAGTCAAGATCTTGATTGTCTGGGTGGTGCTTTTGGGTAGGCTTAACCTCAGGACAAGCATATTATAAATCATATTATGAGTTCCTACTGTTTGTGATTGTTTACAGATTTTCTTTTAGCATTGCTGAAGTTAAAAGAAATGTTGTTTTCTCCCATATTCTTCTGGTGTGTTTATTCTAGATGTGCTTTAGACTTAATGTTTGTTGTTATTTTATAATTTTTGCTTTAATTGTAAGTTATCACAGTAATAATATTGTCTTAGCTGTCCCAAGTGGAACCTTTGTTTTGAACTTTGTGTCAGGGTCATGGACTTCTGTGCTCCTCACATTTTCATTGTGATGGTGGTGAAAGTGGAATTCCAGAGACTGTTCCCCAAGAACCATTTTATACTTTACTAGCATTCCTGTGCTTTTCGTAATCACTTTCTTGACGCAGACTGCCTGAGATCACAATATGAATTTTGGGTCCTAAGTAGACTTCCACACTAGAGCTCTTCCACTCAGTGGCTGCTGTGCTTCTTTGGTAATTTATTAATGTTGGTGGTAAAGACACCAAGATGGGGAGGAGAGGACCATGGCAGAACTGTGTCCTAGGAGGTACAGTGCAGTTTCTATTGTATTGGGAACTTCTTTGTGACTATACTTCTGACTCTAGAACCCATGAGTAGTAGTGTTGTCTTGAGTGTAAGGCATAAAAACCATTTGAGTCCTCTCACATCAAGCAATCTCTTCTGGCCTATCTTTTCTCCTGTTTGGTTGATTGGTTGTCCATTTCTGTCTTATAAAAGGTAATACTTCTGTAATTCAGATGTTACAGTTATGACCTGCAGATTATTGGGGTGTTGTATTTTCTCATGCTGCATTTATGTGATTTTTTTACCCCTGCAGTCTTGTTGGTATAAGGAATCCCTGAACTATTTTGACATCAAGAACAATCTGTGTTGATAAAGCAGCAGCTTTGCTGGTTTGGTAAAACTGCTACAGTCTGCCTTCAAGTAAAATTGCATGATGTTTCTGTGTCCGAGGTCTTATTTCTGAGAGTCGTACTTAAAATGGGTGAAGTCTATCAATGAGGTTGAAGTGGTCACACAAATCATAGCTGTTACCAAACATGGAGTACTAATCCTTGTATGTGAAGTAGCAGTTATTTTGGTTTCTGTTTCTCTCAGCCTCCTGACTACCTTAACTTAAAATTCTTCAGGTGCTGTAGGTGTGACTGTTGTACTTTGACACATTTTTAAAAGCTTTCACTTCTCTCTAGCTTTGTTATTCTTCTGGAGTTTTTAGTCCTGATACTGTAACTGGCAGTGGTGGGTAACAGATGTCATTTTGTCTTAATGCTTTTGCAAATGTTGATGTATTTGGATTGTGTCCATAAAGAAAGCTGCTCTTGGTGGTCTCTGGAGGCCTTTGGTAACAGTTCATATTTTGCAGTGCTAATATGGAATACCTAGTTTCTCAAGTCGGATAAAACCTCAAAAATTATATTGGAAGCTTAGCTTATTGCTCCCAATATTTTGATACTAAAACTGTTCCCTTTTTCTTTGTTGTGTTTGCCTAGAAACTGTGTGAGGGAATTCTAAACATCCTTGAAAAAGACACAAAAACTTCATGTCAAGTTGCCTGCCTGGAGGCCCTCCGGATTCTCTCCAGGGACAAGAAGGTTTTAGTGCCTGTAACCACAAAGAGGAACATGCAGATCCTTATGAAGCTAGCAAAGCTGGACACTGTGGAAGATCCTCTGGAGAGAGTATCTGAATTTCCTGTGATAGTAGAAGCCTTAAAATGCCTCTGTAACATAATTTTTAATAGTTCAGTTGCACAGAAGCTCAGTTTGGAACTGAATCTTGCAGCGATGCTCTGCAATCTTCTGCAGAAATGTAAGGACCGGCAGCTGGTTGATGACATTAAATGCTTTGATTTGCGTCTCCTCTTCCTCTTGTCACTTCTGCACACAGATATTAGAGCACAGCTGCGTCAGGAGCTGCAAGGGGTGCAGGTTTTGACTCAGGCTTTGGAGAGTTCCCTGAGTGTAAGATGGACAGAAGAATATAAAGCAGCAGAAGATCGTGACAGGCCTCCTCTATCTTTGCAAGAGACAGATTGTGCCATTGAGGCACTAAAGGCTCTATTTAATGTAACACTTGACAGTTGGAATGTCCACAGCAAGGTAAGGCTTAGCTGAAGTGCTTTTTTCAATTGATTTTGTTTAGCCTGCAAGAACCAGCAGGTGGATACAGTGGAGGCAGTTGTTGTTCTTGTTACTAATTGGGCAGAAAATCTTATCCATACATTTTCTGTGTAATGGGAGAACAGCTTGGCATGCCTACGGAAAGTTAAAACTGTATGTTTTTGAATACAAAAATGCAAAAAATACTATTTCATAAAAGTCTTAGACTTCCAAAAGAAAATAAATGTTGTTCACTAATAAATGTTCATGTTCCACATGGCTAGGAAAAACTTCTTTAAGTGTAATGGCTGCATCTCTGGAGGTTGTGGACTATGGCAATAGGGCAGTAGAGCTGAGAAGACTCCCTAGTTTTTGTCTGTTGCATGATAAGTACATCAACTCTCATTTTTAATGAATAACTCTGATGAAAGAGTGCTACTGTTGTTAGTATCTTTGTCCCATCCTCCCAACACCAGCTTTGGACTTAAACATAGTCTTTTAATATGACGTCAGTCCAATTATACTTTCATTGTTATGTCTTATGAGTAAGGTTTATCTTTGTTTTTGTTATGAAGTCAGATCTTTTTTTTTTACTTAGATAAATATGCTTTCTATGTGTTGCATCCTTTAATTTATAAGCAGAAATTACAAGACTGACTTTGCTGAATAACCTGAGTCTGTGCTAAAGCAGGAGAAATATATAGGGAACCTTTCTTTTTAGTCCACACCATAGTCTCTAGGACAGTGTTATTTACTTTCCACTGGACATGGTAAATATGCAGCATATAAAGCTGATCAAAATTGTACAGTACTTAAAACTTGCAAATAGTTGTTCTCTTTAGTGCATTGAACTAAACAGCAAATCAGACAGTAATTATAACTATAAGGAATGTAAAACTTGAGCAAAGTTGGAACTTTATTCTTTGCTGTAATGTCTCAAGGATATGCTGAATAAGAAATCCTGAAATTTAAGATGAAATGTTGGAGGAGTCAGAGAAGCTAATATTTGAATTTCAAGGAAATATAAAGAAAGTGAGCTTGCTTTCTTTTGTTTATATTCCTGACTTGGACCTTTATTAAAAGTATCTTTAACTTTGTCAAAGTTCTTTGTATAGACAAGTGATTGTTCTGGAGGTAAAAAAGCATGTAACACAGTTATATGGAAAGTTGGAAAAAGAAACTGTATTACATGTTCACCTCTTGAGAGGTAAGCTCTTGCTATATGAAAGTTGGTTTACTTACAAAATACTGAATCTGGAGAGATGTAAAGCCCAGCTCACTGTCTTTTCCTCCTTAATATCCCAAGCATACATGCAGCCTTTTTTTTTTTTTTTTTAAATGAGAGTTTAAGACATCTCAGGGCAGGAGAAGCTTTATGTGCATTTTGAGATAAGGCTTACATAATAACTCTTTACTAGGAATCCCTGAAAGCAGAGAACTTTTAAATTAAAGAACTTTTTAGTGCCTGTTAGCTGTTAGCAAGATATGCTAGGTGACATTCTGCTTAGTGAATGCTCCAGTGGCAATTTTAATGGTCTGGAAGAAGAGTGAAAGGCGTGTTAATGAAGTGGGCTGAAGACACAGAATTTGAAGAGATTCCAGACAGCACAACACATGGAAAATAAAAGGAGAGCAGAGAAGTTGGGCATGTGGGTGGAAAGCTAAACAAGATCCATCCTTAATGACTGGAGATAGTTTCAAAGTAGCAAAGCCAGACAAGAGCTGCAGGTGGTACAGTTGGCAGATTTGGATGCTGATGCTACAAAGGATGCATTGGGTGCTTTGTGCCAGATCAAATACTCCAGCACATATGATAGGTGCCAAGAAGAGCTGTTGAAAAAGGGCGAGGACAATGATACACAGTTAAATGGTTGCAGTTACTGGTGTACTTTTGTGTGGCTGCAGTCTGGTGGGAGACTGGAAGGGGGGATTGCTTGGAGAGAGGAACAGGTAAGGCAAGTGAGGTTGCTGAGAAGTTATTAATGGAATGGAGGAAAGGTATCAAGGGAGCAGAAACAAGGGAATTAGGAAAAGAGACAGACTGGATGGAAGGAATGAAACTTGGCAGCAAAAGGCCTAAATGAGGAGAAGACAAATTAAACGAACATGCATAATTAAATGGATAAAGTGGTGGCCTGGTGTAAATACAAGAAGGAAGAGAGTGGTATGTTAGGAATAGCAGTATGGAATTGAGCAATCACTTGTAACTGGGTTTTCTAGTAATGAAGGCTGATTTAACTGGCAAAAGCTCCCCAGTGAGTTTTACAAGGCCTGGTTCAAAGTCAGTTTATGAGAGTTATGTAGCATTAAGCATTCAGTGAACTCTAAGGTGCAGTCCTTTTATTGATAGGGATGGATGTTATGATCTAATAGGTATTTTCCATCTTTAACTTTTATTATTCTAGTGACCTGAAACCCTCACTTGCAATCTTCAAAATGAAAAAATATCTTCATAATTTATATTTATATAGAATGAATCTCATCAATTTCGTTACATGGCTGCCATCCTTCGACACTGCTTATTAACCACGGGCCCTACTGAAGAAAAAACCGAAGAGTTGCACAGGTTGGTAGAATTGTAGAACCAATATATGTTAAAAGTTTTTTGTTAGGTTGGTTTTCCTAAATAGAAATTACTTTGTCTAAAATCTAAAGTGGAAATGAGAGAATTGAGAAACAGTGAAAACTTAATTTCAGTTAATATTGTTAATCTTTTTTGATGAAAGCTGTTTTCCTCAAACATTGTTTAAACATATCCAGTTTTCCTCTGAGAAGGTGGCTGGCGAGATTGTTATTTTCTATCACTGATATTGAAGCTTGCCTTTTTTAAATTTTATGTTCACATGTGTGTATCTGAAAATACATATGGAAGTTCTAAGTGTAGTTCAAATTGGAGTGGAATGCAGCTTCTGTTGTTTTGCACAGAAGCTGATGGAAACACTGCATTTTGACATTTCTATATATAAGTTTTGCATTTCTGATGGATTGGGGTGGAAGTAACAAGTTGATATGTTATCCCAATAGTTCTAGCCTGCGGTATTGGAAGTACCAGTAATTTTCCTTGGTAATATTTTTTTTTCAAAGACGAGTGAATCATACGGTGTTAGGTGTGTGGTTTTTTTTTTTTCCCCTCTGTTCTACACACTGTTATGTATTGGCATATTGGCAGCCAGTAATTCAATCAAAATTCAGATTATTTGTGGTGAAGTGGTGGTTCTTTGTTTAGTGTTACTGTTCCTTCTCTATAACACCCTTTTTTTTACCAAGTAGGTCAGCTGTTCGCTGGGCCTGACAATACAGTAGCTTCCCTCAGCACTGAAATGTTGCCATTTTCTTCTTCAGTGATGTCTGTATATCTCACTATAGGATCTTTTGAAGGTCTTCTGAGCCAGTTTCTAGGAAGAACGATACAGCTTTTCACACTCAGCAATCTTGAAAGTGTTAAATGACCCTGATTAAAATCTTGGAAAGCTCTTAGAGATCAACAGTCTTGGGAGGTGAACACTAAGATCCTGTATCAGAGCCCTTCTCAGTTGGTGCAGACTAGTTTGGAATAATTTAGGATACTGCTGCAGTACTTGCCATGACTGAAGTGAGTTCTGTATCCTAAAGAGCACTTAGTATTTTCTCTTTGCTGCTGCTTATGGTAGGTGCTTTGTGCTCTCAGCCCCCTTTAAGGGAGGGACTGGCAGGAATAAAATCCCTACTGCTGGGACAATTTAACAGTTTTGGGTAAAATCAACAATTACGAGGGAGTTGCAAGAATTATTATATAGCTGATGCTCTCCCCAAGATCTGTTGCCTTGTCCAGAAATCTGACTAGCCTGGTCACCCTGTTAAATATCTTGCCCTTTAAAATTTAATTGTTTTGTGCTATTGCAAAAGGATGCAAGTTATGCAGGTCCTTTTGCAAACGCTTGCAACTGAGATCCATAAAGGGCTTCACATAAAGAAGTAGGCAGCTGTGAAGATGATGTAGAGTTGGTGTGATTTCTGTCCTTACTTTTTTCAGTCACAAGGGAGATTTTTTTATAGCTGTGCTGCCCACATGGGCCTTATGGAGAGACCAAGTCAAAGCAAAGGCTTGCCATAATTCTGAGAGGGGGAAGCAGGAAAGAAGTGAGGACACACATCACTGCTTTGTATCAGCTGTTCCTCCTTCTCCTGCAGACTCAGCGTAGCAATGCATCACTCTTTCTGCTGTGTTTAGAAAACAACTTTGTCCCTCAGTTAGCAAACTGTAGCTGGTTAAGTTAGCTGCAGAGTAAAGAATGCAAATATAGCATCATTGCTTGTGGTATTCGATCTTGATTTACGTGCTACAAGAGCACAGTGCAGAATTTGACTGCTGTGATTCAAATATTTCAGCCTTTTTTGCTGAACCTGAGTTTTGTCTTTGAATGCTGCAAGGATGCAATAAAAGCTGAATAATTGAATGCACTTGTCCACCAAGACTGTTCATCACAATACAACTCTGGAATGGAAAAGCTGTACTCAGAAGTAATGCCTCTGCAAATCCTTAAAGGGATTGGGGCCTGCATCAGAGGGCCCCACTTCAGTCGGCTGTTCTATTTGGACAAGCAAAACTTAATTCCTGATAGGAGCTGCACTAATGCATGAGTAGACTGTTGTGAGCAGTCTATAGCTAAAAAAGAGAGGCTGTGTCATCATTTGGGCTGTTCAGCATGCTGGACTCTGACCATGCAGTCTTTATTGCTAGAGATGAGGTGTGAGTCAGAGAGCAGAGCACGATTTCCAGCTCTGCTTTCCTCCTGGAGCCTATCAGTAAGACAATTATGAAAACTGTATTAAAAATAAAATACAAACAGTGGTGAATGCAGAATAAACTTTATGAAGCATGAGGGAGATATATTTCTTAAGATTGCTGGTCACTTGCACTTCGCTGAGTTTGTAAATCTGCAGAACGTAAGATTCTTCAGTGAAAGGTTTGGGCAGCCTGTTAAAGCACATCATTTGAATGCCTGTGCTCTGAGTGTGTAAGTTGAGGATTTATTTTAGGTGAACACTGAGTGTTGGATACATGCCCTGACCGATGATGTACTGATTGCCAGTGTGACTATTTTTAATAAAAAAGCAGAAGTTAGCCATAAAAATATGTTAACTACTTTAGTACTCAGTATTGTCATTGTGGTTCTGTTGTGTCATTACTTAATGCTTGAATATGAACAAGTTAAAGTACCACATGTTAGAGTGAGTGCCATTTTTGCCCACTAACAAGGTCTTAATCAAGGCATTCACTGGCTCTAAATAGGCCTTTGCTTCTGAATTTGCATATCAGGAGGGGGCTGGGAGCATGAGTGGGTGGATGTCATGTCCCAGTGATTAATGATCTCTAGGAAGCCGAAAAGGGGAGAGTAATATACGCAGTATTTCTACCCCCTGGAGTAGGAATGCAAACACTATTGTGCATATCTGTGCATAGTCACTGACTTCCTGGTAGCTGGAGAATTTCATACACTCCTCTGCCACAAATAAAACTGTCAGTGGAGTGACAAAGATCAGAAAGCCAGGCTTCCTTTATTGAAAAGAATAGCTCAGGCACAGTGATCCAGAAAATTAATTTTGTAGGTGTTTGGGAACTTGGTTGTTTAATAAGAAACTGGTAAAAAGAGAACTTTTGATGAAAGGCCTGAAGCCACCATATATTTGTTGAATTTCTTCTTGTTTTGTTTCTGACTATTCCTGAATTATTGGAGAGGAATAACTTCCGTGATATAAAAGACATATCTTGAACAGGATTTAGAAACAAAACAAAGAGAACAAGCATTCCCAAAAGTAATAGTGGTCTGAATTTCAATTACTAAAAGAGTAAAAAGGAGATGGCACAGTGTGGAACAGCAACCCAGTCTGATCAAACCGGAACCAGCACATTTGCTAGAAATCCTGTTATGCCATGGTTTGGTTTCTCTTTTGCTAATTCTTTGTTAGAATTGTATTAATAACTTAGAAACAGAAGGCAGCTTCTAAGTAGATATTATTAAAAGTCTTAAATGAAGTTGTTTGAAAAGTTCTTTCCATTCTTGGAACACTTCACCAGTCCTTGAAACATCAGTGCTCATTGGTTCATTCATAGCTTTGAGGTCTGCATGGTTAAACCTGAATAGTTTTGTTCCATTTCTAAATACATCCATTTATAAGTTTAGTTGGACATCAGCAAGTAAATAATGACAGAGTTCTAATTTTTGCAGCATCTGCGTAATTTCTCCCAGTGTTCAGGAACAGTACAAACCCAAGTCTGTACAGTGAGAACAGGGTAGATAGCAAACTCAAGGCATGTGTACCCTGCAAGAGACCCTTGCAAAGTAAGTCCCACCTTACTCCATTAAAGAGGAGGGAGGGACCCTGTGGCCTAATTGAAATCACTTAATGGCTCTTCTGAAACATTCCTCTGAGAACACTACCAGTTACTGAAGGGTAGTGCCTGGTAAATAAACCTGAGTCTTTTTTTAATGTGTTAAAAGCCTTCTGTATTTCATATATACTGCAAGCTAAATAAAAATGACAATATTTCAGGGGACCTAAGAAACGGACACTTTACCCCCCTGTTACAGCAGGAGGAAATGTTGTCCGTGTTGTATTTTGCCACACTAACGTTGGTAATGTGGATGTGTGGTAAAATGCTTTAAGTTTCAAGGAGGAAAAAACTGACTACTGCAAATCAATGCAAGAGTTCCCCCTGCTGTCCTGCAAGATCAGCTGCTGTAGCTTGCTGCTGGAAGCTGTGCCTTATCCACGGGATGGGATACTGTGGAGGCTGGAAGTAATCCTGCACTACTGCTTTTGGAACTTTTTGTCTTTCTTTTTCCTTGTCTGTTCTAAGAGCCAGCACTCAGGCGATAATGCAGGCCACCTTCTTTAAAATGCAGAGAGGAGAAAATAAAGCATTGTTTGAGTTGTAGGACCTCTTTTTGATTGCAGTTGTACAAGCAGTTTATGGTGAGTTGTACTCTGTTTTTAATTCTTTCTTCCAAATGAATAATGAATTTTTAAAATCTGTTTCAGCAATGCAATCAACCTCTTAAGCAATGTTCCTGTTTCTTGCTTGGATGTCCTTATTAATCCATCATCCCAAGAGGAAACAGATATAAAATACAATGGTATGAATATGGGAGCTATTCAGATTTTACTGGATTTCATGGAGAAGAGGATAGACAAGGTATGGACTGCAGGGATTTTTCACAAAAGGGGCCTATTTCACTAAAGCAAAAAGTGCATATATATCAAGTTGTGTATTATCCTTTCAGCCAGTACTTAGCACAAATATGGATGTCCTACTAAACTGTGAAACACCTCAAAATAAAGAACAAATTCCTGTGAATATCTGAAGCTATTTGCCGTGAGTCTGAGGGTGAACATTTGGCTCTTTACATAAAGTTCATATTTTCGCTATCATATAGAACTTTATTGAAGTATTCATCGAATTTGAAAAGGAAAGTATGCTCTTAAAATGTTTTATTTGTATTTGGTTTTATTTTAGGGAAGCAGCTATAGAGAAGGTCTGACTCCAGTTCTCAGTTTATTAACTGAATGCTGCCGAACTCACAGGAATATCAGGAAGTTTATCAAAGCTCAGGTAAGTAAAATATTCATCAAAATTTGAATATGAAGCTAATGATGAACTTTGAGGTTTGTACATCAGTGAAGGACAGTGCTGTAGAAATAATTTTTCTGTAAATCATGTAAATCAATAGATATTATGACCTGAGTTCCATGATACATTCTGTAGAGCTGTTAAATAATAACATCAGGGATATTGTACAGCTGTGTTAATGTGAGTCACTGTGGATCAAGTGAGATGGGTAAAAAACTCAGTAAGGTTTGTTCCCTTAAACTCAACAAATAAGAAACATTTCAGTGCAGTTAATTAAACTTTGCAGATCTGTGTGGTGGCCAGTGAGAATACAGGTGTTTTGATGGGTTCTGCTTGAAGTTTAGTTTTACCTCAGCAGGAAGGAATTGTTGGTATTAAGATTTGTGTACCAGTGTGTCAGAGTAAAAGTGTTCCTGGACAGAGGCACACTTCATGACTTGTCTCTTAAAAGAGCTCTTCATTACAGTATGGGCTGTGGCTTTTAACAGGGAAAAGGATTTCTGGTTAAAGAGCTAAAGGATCTGTGTAGCTTGGTGGTTGAGTGTGGTGTTTTCTATTCATTTTGCTGCTTTCCTGAGGTCAAGCAGAAAGAAGTTAAAAGATGAGCAAGAGAAAGAAATTGCTCCTCTGGGTTCTGCTGTCCTTCTCCTAAGCTGCAGTGACTTTTAAGTTGCATCCTAGATGCTGCTCCCAGATCAAAGCTGTGCCTGAATTCATAAATGGACTTTAAAAAGAGCATATATTTTCTGCCTCTTTCATCTATACCAGAAAAATGTTTTGGAGGAATTTGAGGAACTTGTTCATGTTGTTTGTTTGCTTTTCTTCACAGCAGCTAGTTTTTAGGACACTTTGCTGATCTGTTAACTTTAAAAAAAAAAAAAGTTGCAGAGCCAAGTGTTCAGAAGCTAGAAAATGAAGTTGTCTGCATGTTTTTACGACATCTGGGCATCTCGATGTCAGGATATAATTGCATGCTGACTCCTGCCACAGGACCACTGCCTCATATAGTGCGGAGAATGGATGGATGTTGCTAACTGCATGACTGGATGTTTGATATTTTGAATTACCCTCATTGTTAAGTGCTAGCCTTGGGCTTTATTTATTGTGTGCTATTCAAATTGTGATCTGAAGACAGGATGATTGATTTCCTCATGGACTGTCCTATGGCACTCATCACTGTATTAGTATTAGAGTAGTCTAAAAACATTAATTCATTCTTACAACACACTGGGAAATGGCAGTCATGGTACTATCCCCATTGGGGGGAGTAAGCAGGGACAAAGTAAAATGGTTTTGCTAATTGTTTGAATACTTGGTTTGAAAAAGACAGGGTCTGTTTTATCCAAAGCAGTCAATACTGTAGCATTCATGTAAGGATCAGTTCCCAGTGAGTCCAATTTCAGTAGTAATTGTGCTTTAATTTTGCACAGGACATGACTCTTTACATTAGATACCTAGAAGACAAAGGACTTGTAATTTTTTATGATGGGGACATACTTTGTTTTATTCCCTAATAAAATATTGAAGATACATAATTCTTACTAGAGTCTTCAGATCATTAAATATTTCATATTATGAAGTTGTTTGCAGATCATATCATATATCCTTTGAACATGAAAAAATTTGCATAGATTTTGAGTCTGAAGGCATCCACACAAGGAGGCACAAGTTAGTTTGCTGGAAAAGCCACCATTTGTGTACTACCTGGCTGTCTTGAGGACGTTAACGATATTAATGACCTCTAATGAGAAAATAGTGTGTTTGAGGAAATGTTAAATAGTGATTTCTCCAAAATATTTCTGAAATTTAGCTTGAGTTTTTAAAAGTGTTTTCTGGTTGAAGTATGCATTTCCTCTATATGTAGAGCCCATTTTTGAAATTTAGTAGTAGAAACTTGTAGTAGAAATTCCAATGTACTTATTTTCCTGCTTTTTTATTAAGCACATAGTTCTTCTATATAAACTACATAGCATTTTAAGAGTGTAAGTTTCCTTAAACTGGTATTTCTAATACTTCTACAAGATACCTGAGCAAAACAGAAGAAACAAAGAACATGAAGTTATGGCTGCCTGATGACCAACTCTACTGGGATACCCATTTGTGCTTATAAACTCCTAATAATTGTATTTTTGAAGTCTACATTTGAGACTTAGTATTTTTCTGCCCAAAATGACAGACCAGAAAAATTAAATATATTAAGAAGTAAGAGTCACTACTAAGGCATGTGGGCATAGTTGTCTGATTTTATTGCCTTTTTTTTTTTAAGGACAGAGTATTTTTTTTTGTTCTGTTGACGACTTTTTTTTTTTGCAAATATTGTTTTTGCAAGGTATTTCCATGCATTTTATACTGTTCTTCCCTTTCTTTTGTGCTGCCAGGTACTGCCTCCACTAAGAGATGTCTCAAACCGTCCTGAAGTTGGCACAACAGTGAGGAACAAACTCGTGCGCCTTATGACACACGTTGACCTTGGAGTAAAGCAAATTGCAGCAGAATTTCTTTTTGTTCTTTGTAAAGAGAGAGGTAAAAATTACTTTTTCTTCTCCTTTTTGTATAGGGTCTTGCTGTAATTGGTGTATTTGCCTCTTGCTGTAACTCTCAATTCTTGTAGCACTCTGGTGGGATTTGTTTTGTAGCTGATTGCAGCTGAATAATTTTCTGTATCCTCTTTGCAGTTGATAGCTTGCTGAAATACACAGGCTATGGTAATGCAGCGGGATTGCTGGCAGCCAGGGGCCTGCTAGCTGGAGGAAGAGGAGATCATTGGTACTCAGATGATGAAGATACAGACACAGAAGAATACAAATCTGCAAAGCCAAAGTATAGTATTGTTTTCAATTTCTCATATCCTGTTGCATTTTGGATTCTTTTGACATAATTTTTGGAGTTTTTTACCTTTTTCAGAGAGGCCAGTTTTTGAATGGTATGTGCTTATATTAACTCCTGCCTTCTGCTGATTTCATGGTCTAATTATTGAGAAACCAGCCTCTAATAGTGACCATTATGTAGTCAGATATGGTTGCAGGGGAAAAAAATGTTACTATGAGAATGATTTAACATCTGAATAAATCTTAAAATTCAAGTGTGGAAAGAGATTTTTAAGGAAGTGATAGGAAAAAAATTTAGTAGCAAACTTAGCAAGGATGGGTTTTGTCCCAGATTTTTGAGGAACTCACATGACGTTTGCCAGGCTGCTAACTATTGTTTGTGGAGTGTATCTCTGTAACGGAGAAAGTAATGGTGTCAGATATGGCTAAAGCTTTTAGCCAGAACTTTGTTAAAAAGGAGAAAGCCAGTAGGTTTAGTTTCAGTTTTGATTGAGTTTCAGATTGCTTGGTACTAAAATTTTCCTAAAGAACCAAGCAGGTTACATACGTAAATATGGAAGGGACAAAATGTATAGAAGTCATACAGCAGGAATCTCATGTATTTGTGTGAAGGATTCAGTGACCATGTAGAAGCTCTGTTGATTTTTATTAGTTGTATTTTATTGGGTGTTAGAGATATTAGTTTGTTGTGTTGCATCTAAGATTTGATGCCATTTTAAAGATGTTCTGAAACTGCTGATAGTGGAGATCTGAAGTGTCAACATTATTCTTCTGTTTTACTCTGCTTTCCTTGAATTATACAGACATGGTTAGGTGTATGGTGGGCACTTGTGGTTTATTGAAAGATTATTATTAAGGTACATGAACATAGGACAGGATTAAATGTATGAGATTTAGGAATTATGCTGCTTCTATGCTAAGAAATTAACTCTAAACCAGGAGGTTTCTTTTTATTTCTGCACTTTAGGATATTTTTCTTGCTGTTTTCTCTGCTTTTCTTTCAAAAGCCTGACATTCGATTATATGCTTATAAGTAAAACTATAATATCCATTTAGTTAAAAGCTAACACTTAAATGAAATATTCAAGATAACTGTCAGTTGGTTTATGCATCTGATTTTCTGTATCGCTGTTAAATGTTTGTGATTAAAATGTTTGAAAGGATAATGTGCCCTGAAAGTTTTCTTTAAAACTACTTCTCTGCTTTTATTACCATTTCTGTATCACTGTTTACTTGTATTAACAGTGAAAATAAAGCTGGCTTTGTAAATGCTCAAAGTAAAGTAACTTAATCTGGTTTGAGCAAAAAATCATCATCATGGAATGGCAGTGGTCAACTAATTTGACGGAAAATTAATTGGAACCTGTCTATGTTTTTTAAAATTAAGCCTGTACAGAATTAGTTTCAGACATGTATCTGTCATTCAGTTCCCTATTTATGTCATTAGTACTAATGACATTGTCATTGTTACCATCATCATTCCCCTGGTTTCAAACTGTTCCTCTCTGGGTTCCAACAATTTTGAGCACGGGCAAGACATTAATACAGTGAATCAACACAAAGATGCAGTCGTGATTAATGAGAAAATACAGTTTAAATATGAACCTTGTCTATTTATAACAAAATTAAACCTTTCATGTGCAGTTTTAGTCTTGATGGTTTCTGTGAGTTCTTCCTGTTTTCTGCTATTAAGAAGATAGAAAATATACCTATTCTTGCTGAAATGTAAACTGTGTTGTTTTTTCACCTCCAGCATTAACCTTATCACTGGTCACTTAGAAGAACCAATGCCTAATCCAATGGATGAAATGACAGAAGAACAAAAAGAATATGAAGCTATGAAGCTTGTCAACATGTTTGATAAACTTTCCAGGTATTGTATTATAGCTTCTTTTGAGAGGCAGATTGTATCCTGGCTCTTTTCTAAGGTCTAGTGCTTCAAAATAGTGCTAGAATCAACTGCTTTGTAGGATTAGGACCACTTTAAATGCAGAGAAAAGTGTTTAGCACTTCAAAGAAAAGAGTGATATGTTGCAGGACTTCAGAGGAAACCTCTTGAAGAGGATTGGACAGAACTGGGAAGATCTGGTGGTCAGGAGGACTTGCCTCCTGAATAGATAGGCTGATGGTAATGGAGAGAATTTCTTCTTTTAAAGTATGGGACTCAATCCAGGCCCAAGACAAGCATGCTTATTTTCCCCAAGTTAATGAGCAACATCTCATTGTAACTACTTATGCCTGCTGCTTATATGAAGAATAAATACAATGTTGTTGTCAGAAACAATAAATTATATAACGGAACAATTAAAAGGGAATTTACAGTTAAGACTTACTGTGGATTTATTGGATTAAGTGTGAACTGGATTACAAATCAGCCTTTGTAATTTGTTTTATGTGACCAAAGCAATGCCATGAAAGAAATGGATACTTCGTGTGACGGTATTGATGGTGTTACAGTATTGATACAGAGAGTTGGTCTTTAATTCATAACTTTCTGTGTACAAAAGAACATAGACCTCTACTGTTGCCTCTATCTTTTTTTCTCTTTGGCTCAATGTGCCTAGAATTTACTGGTTTTTCTTTTCCCATACTTCTAAATATTGGAGTGATTGCTTGTAGTTTTTTTTCAAAAGCAAAGTTGCATTCTTGAGAAACACTTACGTAATACTAATTTGCCACTGAACTGAGCTGTAGGAGATATATATAACTGCATCCATTCTTCAAACATGGAAAAAACTCAGCAGCTAGAAATGTGCTTGTGATAGTCTATAGATAGTCAATTAACAAGATCTATCAAGAGAAATTCAGCAAAACGAGTATTTTTTGCATCTGTTAAAGATTAGGAATATAGCAGAAGATACAGGAGAATATGGATTTTACATTAGCTGTCAAAAACTGAATTATAGGCAAGATTGAAAGTAGTGAAGGAACTTAGAACAACTGAGCTGAAACTGTCAATGAAGTAATTGGATATTTTTTCACATTATTTGCATGGAAAGCAAGTGTAGTATGTCATAGTCTTCTTAGGAAAGAGAAGGAAATGCAATGCACATGTAATCTTAATTGAACTACTCTGTAAAATGGAATCATTGCTACATTAAGCTAGAGAATTAAGATGCTAAGATTCAAGGGTACCACAATAAAATGACTAAATGGTCTAAAATGTTCTTTGAAAGATTGAGGCTGCAGATAAGCTGAGACTGAAGACAAGTCAGTTGCTGTCCCTGCAGCAGTTACACAAAAACTCCCAATGGTTACTGTGGCACAAGAGCCCTTTCAGTTTGGAGGGTCGGAGGCACCTGCTGCAGTGCCTGCCACAGGCTGACAATAACTGAGCAGCTGCTGCCCTGTGTCACCACTTATCCTCTTGGCCAGCAGCATTGCTGTCACCTTGGGCTTTCTGTGCCACTTACATCCACCTGCAGTTTCTTCTATAGCACTTACACTGCTTCAGGGTTGGCACTCTTTGTGGTAGGGTTTTCGTTTGTTTGTTTAGTATTGTGGTTTCTGTGGGACAGTGTTGTTGGTGTGATCCCTTTAGGTGCTGTGATAACATTAATAAAATCATTTCACTGTTCTTCCCACACTTTTTGTTTTACTGAAAATTGGGGAGGAGGGAAATGCTGGCAGGAAGGAAAAAGAAAGTTAAGACTTGGAATGGGGAGGCTGTGGGATGTTTTTTATAAATGTAATTGAGTGCAATTATGGGCCCTGCAGATGTTAAACAACATGGGAAGTTGCCAGTCTTGCATACACAGAGTTAGTACCATGCTGATAGTAGTGGGAGTCCCTCCATGGTTTTGAAATAGAGCACTTGTGCTGCCTCCAGCTTGAGCCCTTCAGTGCTGGGAGTTTGCAGACTTAAATCTACATAGAATGCACTTCTTACCCTTGGTTTGCACCTTACGGATGCAAAGCAGAAGTTGCTTGGTTGGAGTTTTTGGTTGATTCTGGGGTTTGAGTCTTCCTTTGAGGCAGAGTGCTCATGGCAGGCTTCCTGTTTCTGCTGCTCTCTCTTGTCATCATAGAAGGGGAAATGTGCCATGAACAGGTTCAGTTTGATGCAGTGCTTTGCTTATAGAAGGAAGTTGAGCAGGAACAACTCTCATCAAGAGAGCAAGAACAACTTCTCATCTTGAGCAAGTTTATATAACTCAGAGTAACCTGAACAGGAGCTTAGAGTAAATTTATGTGATGTACAGCAAAACAGGTTTGCTTAGTTCACTGGTATTGTCCCAGCAGTGGAAGCTAAGCTTAGAAGAGCTGCCACACTTTTATTGGAGAAAAGTATGAGAAAAAAAAAAGTTGAAGGACTGACAACTTGTCAGCTTCTCTCTCTGACTGATGAGGATAATCAGGCCAATTTGACACTGTGGTGTTCCAGATTTGGCTTTGACTGGCTGAGTATTAGAACTCAGAAAACAAATTTGCCAGGCAGTACTACTTCATTGGGAAATTATGGCCTTCAGGAACAGCTGCAGAATTTGCACTGTACCCTTTGTAAAGGTTTATTGAAGCTGTAAGTACAAAGGGACATCTTTTTCCTAGTTCCATAACATGCCAGTGGATTTTTGCTTTTCAGGTTTCTCTTTATTTTGAGCATTGGCACTGAAAAATTGAAACTTTTTGAGGTCATGTAAAACTGATTGATGCTTTTGGTCATTTCAGGTCATACTTCCCAAGCTTTTCTATTCTTTTAGGTTGTTGGTGTTTGGGCCTGTTCATGAGGTAATTGACCGTCAACAAAGCTAAATTAAAATTAATCACCCAGTTTTGGTTTCTCAAAATACCTGTAGGAAAGCTGAACATTATTGTGAACCCATTTCCCCTGTGCCAATATTTTAACATAGACTTGGATTCTACAAAAGCTTTTATAGAAATTAGTATTTTGATCAAATTTGGCTGAGATTACTTTCTAAAAATCATTAAATATATACAAATTATAAGTATAAATGAACATGAGAAATCTTGATTAGTGCAGTTCTTCGGAGATGTATATACTGCTTAGGCTGATCCTGGATTTCTGAACTTGGCCCTGATGTAGCTCTGTGGGTTTTATCTGCATTAAGTATCTGTTGGTTCTTTGGGAACTCCTTGGTGACTGTAAATCAGTATCCTCTGCACATGATGCACATCTTTGAGCTTTGAAAAACTCCCCAGATCTGCAAGGATTTAACTCAGCCTTCCTTTTGTTTTTTTGCAAAACATCCAGTTAGCCACCTTAAGTCAGTGTTGTGTGATATTCTGTCTATATAATAGATTATTGGAGATACTCTGTGTTAATTAAAATGTCTGGAAAAAATGCTAACATTTTTTCTATTATAAATGGTAGGTAGAATTGTATATTAATTGACTAATTTAGAATGTCAGGATGCTTTTTCCAAGCCAACCTTGTATTAATAGCAAGAATCCTTTTGCTGATAAAATGGTCTCCAATTATCACAGCTTGGGTTTTGTTGTACATTGAACAGAAGTCAACAAAACGAGTAAGAGAACCTGTCTAAATAAGGTACCCTACTCATTAAAAACACAAAATTAATCATAGGATCAATGAAGAAGGCAATGCTACATCGAGTTTGTTTTTTTTCTTCCCCTTTCTAATCACAGAACAAAATAATGTTCCCTGAAAGGATTGGAACTATTATGTGGCACTCAATTATAAGGAGGTGAATAGGTCCCCAAGATGCTGTTTTATCAAAGGGGCAGGTTGGTGTTTACATGATGGCTGTTTGATTACAGACACCATCATTAATTCTGTGTGGCAGTACTGCCCTGCAGCACAGACAGCAGGCAGGAGAGAGTCACCCTTCAAAACAAGGGAATGATTTTTGAGTCGTTATCAAGCTAAATGGCAAGCAGGAAGGCAGAACTTTTATGGATATATTTGAAGGGACTCTTAGGAGATCTGAAAGTGGAAGAAGAGAATGCATTTTACCAACTATTTAATTATGGTGTGTTTCTAAGTACACTTGAATGAATGCTTTGTTTGCGTTAGAAAAATGAGTGTTACAAGGTGCATCTGAGTATGTGGAAGGTCACCTAGGGATTTCCAAACATGTATAAATACACACACTGTGTGCTTGTATAGAACTTCATGGATATGGAAGAATTCCCACTGCCATCTACTGGGCTGAGGCCAGTGATGTTCTGCCCTATGGATGTGCTATAAACATTCAGTTTCTGGATAGTGACGTGTTTTCTGAGGCTCTGCCTGTCAGTTCCTGGCACTTTCTTTCCCACCTTGTCTCTCGGCATGGACAGTGAGCACATCCTCAGGTAGTGCAGGGTGTCAAAGCACAGTGGAGGTCTAGATCGTGGTTAGAAACAAAATAGGCTGATCTTTGCTTCTCCTCCTTCTTTGGTGGCTTGGTATATTTCTGTCTTCACACAGTTCAATTTTAGTGGGTAGCACTTGCCTGAGGAAGGATGTGTGGAATTCAGCCTCCTAATGCAGAGAACAGCAACCCCCTACCAGCCCTCTTCCATCCTTCTCAGGGACTTGCAAAGCAAGAAGCTTATGAAACAAGCTTAGGAACAGAAAGGTGCTTTGATAAGCATCCTTGTTATTCCATTCAGTGTGGCTCCCATCGTTAAATCCTAAAGCTAAAGAGGGATGTGAAAGTGAGGCTGGAAAAGGGAAGCCTCAGGGAAAGCTTTGCCTTTATAATTGACAAATATATGACTTCTTGACAGTATTTAAAGACCTAAGAATTGTTGGGAGGAGAGGGAGGTTCCCACATAAAGGGGACCTTGTTTTCCTGTGTTTCCCTTTCCTTTTTCATGAACAAATTCTTTATCCTTTATTAGCCATTATAATTCATTTATTACCAAAAGTAAATGGTAAATTCCTTGACTTCTGACTGCAGTATTAAATGTTGCCACTTAAGAGTACACTTTGGGATTTTTAAAACAAAAATGTAGGATCCTTTCAGCTTAAAGGGCAAACAGTGGTGATTTTGTTCTTTGTGGCTACATTTTTGCATTTTAGAGGATACTTGTTTTGTATAATGTTTAAAGCTTGAAAACCAAAAATACCTCAGATGTAAAGGATATTTTTCTCTGGGGGAAAAAATATCTTTGCTATTAGACACAACTCCAAAGCACTCCAGCTTTGTCTTTGGAGGACCCCTACAGCAGGCAGGGTTCTTGTCCTCTTTGGACAGCAGATTTGCAGTCTTCATGTTTTGAGCCCATTTGCATCTGATTTCAAGGGCTCAGATGTGTCCTTTTCACACATCTCCAAGAGATTCTCTGAGTGCTGTCACTTGGGCAGAATCTGCACACTGTGGATTGCATTGCCAGAAGGGAAGGGGACTCACTGGCAGTCCTGAAGTAATGGCAAGCTCTCTCCAGTCTGTTTAAAGATGGATCCTACTCTTCCACACACGCTGAGGGAGAGCCTGGCCTGTGGTCTTTGTCTGGTCTTGCAAACCTCCTTCCCTGGCATCACGTTTACCACCAGACCTGGTCAGCCAAGCCACAGCTGTTGTTTCTCATGTGGCATTTGTGAGTTTATCACTGTGGATCTGATTGTCACATCTGCACAAACAGCTGCATTTATCTTACTGGTCTCTTTTTGAGACCTGATTTAACTGCATCTTGACTGTACAGTGTCTGGCATAGGTGTGCCCTGTGACTCAGATGTTGCCTTTCTTGCTGTTCTTGTGGGTGTATCAAGGTTGGATTGATTGCCAGCTGTGTACAAGGAATTGTCTCTTTTTTCAGCCAAGGTAGTAGTGCAGACCAGGCAGAGAGCTGGTGAGATGCCTTTGCTTCCCCACTGAGTGATGCAGTTTTATTGTCCGTGGCTTGGGAGGGTGGTAGATGTATGTTAAATTGACAGTTTTACTGGGCTGCCTTTCAACCAAAGGGTAAATTAACATCCAACCTCTCTTCCTTTATTTAAGGTGACTCCTGAATATTTAGAGGTGTTTTCCCTTTTTTTTCCGCATAAAATCAAAATGTTATCTTTGCTCTTACAGCTTTTGCCATAATCCACATATAGATGAGATGATAAAAAGTAAGGATTAAATAAATCTTTGCTAATACTTTTTGATTGGCTTAATCAATAATTAATCATCTCTTAGATGAGGCTGTAGCTTGTGGAGTAGATATAATTGGATTAACTGCTGAGCGGCCTTTGGAGCTTTGAAGAGATTAAAATGGCTGTAAATCCTGTAATTAAACTGCCACAAACAAAAGCAATAGTATTAGAATCAGTCAGCTTTTTTTAAGTGAATCAGCAAGTCCTTAACACACCCCTAGTAGTGGTGTAGGCAGAGTCTGTTCTCTTAACTGATTTATTTCCTTCAACAAGATGAATATGTATCAAATCATTGTTTTAATTGCTTGGGCATATATTAGCCAGAATGGCAGGTGAAATTCTGGGAAGAACTGGTTGTCAGAGAACTCTCAGAAGAAAAGCTAGTTTGTGTATCCAAAACAGCAAACCTGCTCCTTGTCTTGAGCCTATTAGGCACTGACTTTTCATGGTGTCTTTAATTGGCTAAGTAGTTTTGGCCTACATGAATGAAGTCTTTATCTGTCCTGCTCTTCCCTTCCCACCTATTTGGAAAGTTTTTTTGTGCCTTTTTCTTCAGAACAGAGGGCTTTAGCAGGAATAACTTCCTTTTAGAGGTTCATTATGTACTGAAGCATATACTGTATGTGAGTGTACTATATACGTGGGAATTGATATGTGTGCACATGCTAATATGGATTTTTTTTTTCAATCTCTCACAGAGATGAGCTCATAAAGCCAATGGGAGTGCGGCCGGATGGGACAATGGCTCCTTTGGAGGAAGCAGTCAGCCAGTACCATACCAGCAAGCAGGAGAGCTCAGATTCAGACTAAGGCATCACCTGCTTCACTTTCAATTCTCCTCTAATCCGCACTTCTCCTTAGAGCCACATCTCTTATCCTCACATTAGCTGGCATCACTTTAACTGTTCTATTATTGGCATATTTAAATGATGGGTCCTGTGCTGTAATGTCTAAATTTTTATTATGTCTGTTTAGAGAACATATCAATTTATTAGGTTATGATCTTTGTTAATTTAAAATTAAATGTATTTCAAATGGAGAAAAAGTGAAAGCCTACAGTGTAAAATAAAGTCCACTTTCATTTTCCAGAATCTTGTTTTCTGAACTCTGTAGGTTTTCACATTCTTGATAATCTTTTGTATTGTCTTGCCAGTCTTCCTCTTTATATAATTGTATTAATGAAGCGTGTTTACTTAATGGCATTAGGAGCAGAGGGTGTTTAGACTTAGAAGTCTGACCTTGTAAGGCTGCTTTAGCTGGCATTGAGCAGTGATTTCAAAGCTCCTGTTTTTAAAGTGCCCTGGGGTTTCTTAGCGCTACAAACTTCTCCAGTTAAGCTGCTGCATAAGATGTTAACAATGTGTCAGTGAGAGACTGCTTCTAAAACTGCCTTTAAATTGGGTACAAGATGATGTAGGTTGTATGTCTTCCCTCCCTCCCTCCCTCCCTGGTTAAGACCACACGAATTTACTCCCTCCTCCCCTCTTTGGTTAAGGGAAAACATCCCTATTGAAAATGGTGTTCAAGTATTGCACTTGAATGTTGCCATGAATGGGAGGGGACTGGAGTGCATGTTCCCGTGTTTCACTGAATTGGGGCCTACTTTTGGAGATTAACTGCTATGCCTTAATTGAAGGGAAGTCAAACTAATCAACAAAGAAATATTTCCTCTTAGAGAGAACTTAGGAAGCAATGGAATAGAGAATGGGAGGGTGGAAGGAGAAGAAAGTGTCATTTTCAACCTGTACTCTTTAAAAGCAAAGATTAAAGTTTCAGGCGTGCTGCACTGCTGTTGTTGCCTCCTTGCCTGCTTGGTTTCTTTCTGTGTGTTTCTCCCAGCATGAATTACATGAAGAATAATCCATGCTGTAGTTTCTAGTTTCATATTTTGTGCAGAAGTTTAAACATGCCATTCACTGGGGATGTTTCAGAGGCTGGTGATGATTCTCATTTGTTTCCTATGACTTGACAGTGGTTCTCTGAACTAAGGAAGGTGGTGTTCAAAGACCCTGTAAAGGGGGATTTGGTATGAAATTGTGCTGTGGTTGCTCATGTGAGAAGCTTCTACAGATGATCTTAGTCTTCCAAAAGAACCAAAAAGAAAAAAATAATGCACTGCTGTCCTCTCAGTGGTTCAGTTTGTGTTTCTAAAACCCAAAGCCCAGCCACAGCAATGTCTTTCCTGGTACGTATGTAATATGTAATGTCATACCTCTTCTATATGACTCCAGAAGTGGAAGGGACCTGTTGTCCAAGAGCAAGAAATGTGCTTGGCTGCACCTAAGCTGAGTCTCAAAAATCGAATTCCGGGTTTAGCATCATGCACTGACTACTCTGAGGCCAGCATAGGCAAAATATTGTGTGCCTTACAGGTGCAAAGAATTTGTGATCCCTCCCTGAGGAGCAAAACTTCCCTGGCCCTGTTAATGAGGAACGATCTTGGTGTCAGCTGGGGCAGGACTTGTTTCAGGCATGAGCTTCTATAGGGGTTTCTTGCTGCAGAGCACTAAGAGCATGAAAAAGAGCAAAATCTCAATTGTTGCTTTACAAGCTCTAGAATATGCTCCTACAATTAGCAGGCTAAAGAGATTAATAAAACAAGAATGGCTCCAGGGACCTTGTTACAAGCAGTATAGCACAAGGCTCTTGTGCTCTGCCCTCTGTCATTCACCACAGGGCAGCAACATTTGCAATAAATAGTTCTGTTTAGTTCATCTTGGAAAACAGATGCTTGTAGAGGGTTCTACAGACATGAGATGCTGCTTCAATTAAAAAGAAAAAAGTGAAGACCAAGCATAGGAGGTTCTGCCTGGATCCTCCAGCTCAAGAGTGGCTGTCACAGCTGGGTTGCCTGTAGTGCAGGTTAATGTAGATAAATTAACAACTTGCAGTAGTGTAGTGCCCCAGAGCAGCTCTTGTTCCAAAGGGAGAGTTTATGAAAAGGCTTATTTTTGCAATACAACATAGGTCCTACCTTAGCTGCACTGGCTGGAGATCTGGGAATATCTTGGGACAAAGGTCCTTCAAATCAGCAGTGCCTCTGCTTCCTTTTGTGCTGGCTGGTGTTTTAAGAGTCACCAAGCACGTAGTAGGATTTCTCTCAGATGGGAGTCTGGAAAAAAGTGAGGTTAAAAAAAGGAGCTCCCTGGAATTTTTTGTGTACTGTGAAATTTTGCTCCTGAATTTATTTTCAAAGTTGAACCTCCAAAACTTGAGGCTTGGGCAGCTGAGTCTTGCTTAAACTGGCAAACCTGGGCAGTGTGAGGAAGGGTCTCTAAGTGAAATGTCTCATTTTGCTCCCTTATGAGTAAAAAGTCAGTAGGTTTTCTAGTGGTGACCACAAAGGTGTTACCCAATGGGTTTTGGGGACATGTACCTTTCACTCCCAAAAAGTCTTCCACAGTCAGAACCCAAGATCTTGTGTTTCAGTCTTTACTTTGGCATCAACAGTCCAAAGCAACACAGTTCTCAAAAAGCTCATCAATTATTTGGAAGCTTTGCTTCTCTTTGTTTCCCATTAGAGTTATGAAAGAAAAGATGATGGGAAATTGCTGAAATTTGTCAAAATACTTTGTTCTTTTGTAAAATGATACAGATATATTTGTTTAAATGTTCATGAAAACTTCCTGGCAGGTATTCCCAAATGCTAGTTGAAACTTCATCTGCTCCAAAAGTGGTTTTTAGGAAAAAGGGTCGTTTACAATCTGTTAAAAATGTTGTGAGAAAATTACCAGAACTTTAAAGAAATTTGCCGAAGAGGAAAACCACATTAGTTTTGATGTTTTGAATGTACAACAGTGCTGCATGTGTATGTAGCCAAAGTAAATTTTTTTTACCCTATATCTTGAGAAGTACCTGAAAATCTGCAACGGCTTTTAAAAAAAATAGAACAACTACGCAATAGCATCTTTTTCTTCATACAGTTCTTCAAATGGCAGATTTCCCATACCTGGGTGAAAAATCAGTTGTCATAGGTGGCTTTAAGGAAGAGAACATTACAAAAAAGCTGTAGCATTAGTGGGTTGCCAAGCACCCTAGTCAGAAAGAGGAAAGTAAACCCCAAAGTACACAAGATCCCAAATCTCCTGAAGGAGCATTCCACAACATTGTACTTCAACTTATTACCACAAAACAGCAAATAAAATCCTGTGCTTTAATAAGGCTGGCTGTAAAAAGACTCTTCCACTGTTCAAACAGTGGAGAGCCAGACTTCGCTGGTCTTTGAGCAGCAAGTTAAACAGCTGCCCAGGTCAGATTCTTTTCTGGTCAAGCATGGAAAAGCAGTGATTTAGTAGGAGTGCAAAGATGTGGCTCACTTTTAGGCAGAAAAAAAAAAAACAAACAAAACGCTATTTAATGCTACAAATGAAAAACCTTCTTGCATTAACATCTTGGTTACTTACATGGGTCTGGCCCTTATGGAAAGTGCCAGGGAACATTTCTTGTTCTCCACGCAAAAGATACATGTCATTCTGGTGATGCAATATTTAGACCAGGAATTTTGGGGGAAGTTGATGTCCTTTTGGCATTTGCATGTATCCTGCAGCCGTGCCTGGAAAGCAGCTCCCTCAGCAGTGGAGGAAGAGCCTGGGAGGTTGGGCTGGAGGTGCTTCCCGAGCTGTGGTGGGTGAGCCGGGGCAGGAGCCCATCCCGCCTTGCCCTGCTGCCTGAGGGAAGCAGGGCAGGCCTGAGGCTGCCGGGAGGCCTCGGTGGGTGTGAGGGGAGGGAAAAGGTGGTGACTGTAGTAAAGCTGAGTGTTTTTCAGGGCTCCTCCTCTCACCTCAGCTATGCAGGTGAGTCCTGTTGATCCTCTGCTTTTCCCTGTTGCTCGCCCGTGGAAGGCTGTTCCTGCCTTGGGTTATTGCCCTCAGGAAGGCTAAGTGTGTGTTTGTGAGTCCCGCAGGTGGGAGGTGGCCCGTGCCTTGCTGTCCTCTTCCCTGCCCTGTGTGAGTGAGGAGGAGGAGGGGTTCCCACAGGAAGGCACCAAACTAATTCTTGGGAAGGAGGTAGCAGCAGTCTATTCTCTGTGCAGCATTGGAGCCACTTTCAATTCCACCACGAGACAACTCTGAGGGCCAGGCTGACCTGCAGCTACTCCCACCACAGTGGCCTCTGGCCAGACTTAAGGACAGCAAATGCAGTGTCAGGTAGGGAAAAGAGCCCAAATCCCCCCCCCAAAAATAAACCCTGACCATTGCCACAAGTAGGCCTACAGCATCATCTGGCAGCACATGGGTCAGCTCAGCTCTGTCCTGGCTGAGAGCTACAGGATCCAACAGGACCAGGTAAGTTCCTCGAGCATCTCAGCTTTCTGCAGAGCAGGCGAGAGCACAGATCACTGAGCTGCTGACGTGCCTGGGAATCGATCCCTCCAACAGCATGCCAATCTCTGTGGGGTACCTAGGCAGGCTTTTAGAGGATGCTGGGGAAGAAATTATTCAGACCACCCATCTTAGCTGGCTAAATTACCCGGGTAGTCTCTTCTAACTCCTTTTCCAGTCACGGATGAGAGAGAGGACAATTCAGAGTAAGGCTAATTTGGGTGCACTGAATGACACACTGCAGGAGCTTTGCTTTCCCTCCCTCGACTACAGAGGGAGCCTGGGGAGACCAGCTGGTTACATTTAACTGCTAAATTGGTTGCCAAAAGATGGGTGGTGAGAATTCCTTCCAGTTTCCCCTTTGCCATGGACCACACTCTTCCCACAGCAGGATGCTCGCTTGCTCTCTCCTGCAAATTTGGAGATTGCTCAGTGCGGTGGGATGCAGGCCCCCAGGAGCCACCACAAGACAAAAGCTGCATCACACCCCTTGGCAGGTACTGTATAATGCTGCGTGCAGGATTTTATGGGCTTCCCACTTAAACAGGTTCTTTAAAGCAGCTTTGCTTTTGGAAGCCTGTTTAACAACTTGCCTTGGTATAAGCCAAGTTTTACATATGTTCTGAAATTTGAAAAACAAAGTGAAACCTCCAGCAAAAATTGTAACTGGAGAGAGATAACAGAAAAGACTTCTAAGTTCACTCCAGATGTTGCAAATGGAGAGGGAGGTGAAGCCATTCACAATAAGCCCTGCTGAGATTGCCCCTTCCTCTTTGGCCTGATAAACCCATTACAAATTAAAAGAAAAGCAGCCAAGATTGTCAGGCTTCAGGACATCCATTAGCCCTCTTGTACATTTTAGAGCTTGTAACAGATGCTGACTGTGGCTGTTAGTCCTTGTCTAACCAAAAAGCCCAATTCTCCATTCTGGAAGCTTAAAATACAAGAATTCTGCCAAGAATTCAAACCTAAACCTGAACCTAAACTACCAGGATTCTCAGGCTTCAGGATTATTTTATGCTCAAGAAGTGAGCTTGCCTGGTAAATCACAGTACTGTGGCACATCACACTTCCAAAGGCATTTGAAAAAAACAGTAGTTTATTAGGGTTTTTTCTTTCCTTTTTGAGAAGAGACTAGTGACTGTCTGGATTCCCTCCTGTTTTTTCAGTCCCCAAATGTTCATAACACCCTGTTGGGGAGAAATAATTCCCATCCAAGTTGTAAAACACACTTATAAGTAGATGGGAAAAGCATGAACAGAGCTGAAAAGAAAACAAAACCGCCAGGAACAAGATCTTACTTTGCATGCTTCTCACTGTTGTATTTTTGCCCCAATTAGCATATTTTAAAGACAAGCCTTTAAAAAAAAAAAAACTCTGCGATCTGCCTGAACTGTTCTCAAGCTTTGAACTTTTCCATCCTTTCTATTGATTATGGCCAAGTGACCCATATTTAAAAAGCATTTACAATAAAATTATAGCACTTTCTTTTGTGCTGCCGGCTTTCCCAGTGAAAAGCTAAAATGTTTTAAAATTGTCACTTTTTTACAGAGGTAATGGCTGTAATATATTTAGTCTCTTCCCCCTTGTTGTGCTTAAAATGGCTATGCTAATAAAGGGCACAGCTGTCGATACTTTATGGCCTGCTGGGGGGAAGAGGGGGAACGAAGGAAAAAACAGATTGACTGTGTGTCAACAAATGCAGCTGGGAAAGAAAAAAAGAAGCCCCTTGAAGGCCCCTGCAACTTAAAGTCCAAGATAAATGATGTCCCTATGCTTAAAAAAAAAATGGAGGTTGGAATTCAATAAAGGGGAACTGAAAAGGAAACTGCTTAAAACTGAAAGCCTTTTCTCTGCCTCTAGACAGCTTACAAGAGAAATGAGCAAAACTGACCACAGAAACAGGGTGAGCAGCCAAGAAAGAAAACAAAAGCCTATCCTGGAAAATATATTGCATCAAAGAATTATCTGAAGTGCACTGCGGCCGGCGGGCGGAGTGCGTACAGTTTAATGGAGATGCAACAACTTTTACACGCCGCTGCCTTTGGGGGAGTGGGCAGCTTTGTGCCAGGGAGGGAAAAGGGGAGCTGGAATTATTCATATCAAAGCAGTAAGAGTGTGACACGAGGGCAGAGGGGTGATGGTGGATGTCCTTCCCTGGGGAGCCGGGCTGGGCTGTCCCATGGTGTGAGCTTGGCCACTCACGGCTTGGGGCTGCTCCTGAGGCAAGGAGAGAGCAACAGCAGGGCTGGAAGGGGTGCAGGCATGAGCAGCTGGAATTTATGCAATGAGGAAATGGCAATATTGGTGCAAACCTGCGAGAATCAGGCGGTTTTCGTTCTCCAGGTCATGAGGCAGCTGGTTTGCATGGAGGGAAACTCCTAACAAAATAACAAGTGGCAGAGAGCCATTTGTTCATTGTCATTTCTTGGACAATTATGGAAGATGAGGACAGTTTTTCCCAGCCTAAGGCAAAATGCCTCTGTAAGTGTGGCTTGTGTTTCCAGAGGTGTCCTGAGAGCATGGGCTGGCTGCACCAGTGCCACCGGAGGTGCTGTATCCGCCTGCTGAGAACCAGGGTCCAGGCATTCCCACTGCCTGTTCTGGGCCTGGAAAGAGGCTTCCTGGAAAATAAACCCTTGGCAGCAGGCGAGGCCAGGAGAGCTAGTGAGCCTGCAAATAACTTCTGTTTCTGCAGTGGGAGGAGATGCAGTCTGAGGTGGGATATCGTGCTCTGAGGAACGGTCTGCTTTTCTCTTTCACTTTCCCACTTCCGTCATCCTTTACTCCCATCACTTTTTTTTACTTATTTTTCATTCAAGGCCTTTTTTTCCTGGTGTGTTGTTCCCATTCAAGAACATCTGGAAAAGGTAGTCAAATGGGAAAAAAGCGTTATCTGTTTTCTCAGTTCTTCAATTTTTGCATATGTCTATGTATTCCCTTTAACCTCTGCAAATTTTGTAAAAATGGGAGGAAGGAAAAATAAGTAACTGAAGACAAGGCAAAAATCAGGAAATTGAAAAAAAATCCTGAAATGAAATGGAGCAATCGTGTCAAATTTTTACTAAAGCAGCAGGACATTAAAAGCACATAGAAAGTTCTCATTTCCTTCTGTAATTGTTTGAAAGAGCTTTAAAAGACCATAATTTTTACTATTCTTGCTAGATTTCACTTGGTAAAACTCTTACACCATTAGAGATCAATACCTTCCAGTGATGCTGTGGTTGTGGGATGACCAGTTTGGCTTTGGTTTTCTCCAGAGAAGAGTGGAATTTGGTATGGCTGATGTGCAAAGGGAAAAATGGAAAGGTTGCTGTGCCCAAGGACAGAAGAGTTAAGAGATTCCCCCACCCACAACTGGGACTGACTTAGGGAAGCAAACCTCCTTGCCTGTGACAGTGACTCGTTGAGTGAGTCCCACTGCCTCTTTGTAGTTGACAGTTGGGAAAAAATGGAGAAAAAGAAGACAAAAACACCTGAACTCTTGAGCATGTTCACTGGTGTGGGTTGGGGTGATTCCAAGGGCAAAGGTTCCCCTGCAGCTGGGCTGAAGGTGGGAACACATGAGCCCTGATGGACTGTGAGGTCATGTTATGAGGAGTAATGCTCTAGTTGGTGTGGCACATGTAGCACAGCTGTAAAGTAACTCAGCAGTATCTGAGTTGGAGCTGCTGTTGGAGAACATTCTCCACAGGAAAATGTCCATCAGGGTTCTGTAAGAGCTGTGGCCCTGGGGGACTTGATGTCCCATGTACCCATGATTTGGGAAACAGCCTGAAGGGGCTGGAGATATCACAGAGCTGGTGTGTGATGGTCAAAGCCAACAAGTTATGCAGAGGCTGCACAGTCCCTGCACAGGGAGTGTGTGACAGTGCACAGAGATTGATCCCTCCATAGAGTGCTGGAGAGACCATGGCTGTGGCCAGCTCCCTGCCCAGAACCCACAGATCTGTAGAGGCCTGGAAAACGCAGGGAGATTATTTATGATCATGCTGCTCAGCACACTCAGGGGAAGGCTGAGAGGAGGCTGTGTGGAAGCCAGAGCAGATGGGTTTTTGTAACTTTTTCTTTGCAGATCAGCACAATTTTCCAGGGGAGATGCAAGCCCAGGATAGTGGCTGTTGAGCTCACAGATTTTCTTTGTTTAATTATCATTTGCAGACTGTTTAATAGGGGCCTGGAGACCCCAAGAACCACCAACAGCCAGAGGTTGACAACCACCAAATATCTCTGTAGGAAGACAGTATGTAAAACCTACATTTATTTAATGGAGCTGAAAAGTGCTCAAAACAGTATTTCATGTGCATAACTGGGCATTGAAGTGACAGACTCTGAGCTCTGGTGGGCTTTGCTGTCATCTGAAGCTCTTTGGTTGGCCAACTCACTTTTGAACCTGGCAGCCCTTCCGGCTGCTGCCATTGGTGTTCCATGTGCTATGAGGGGTTTGGAGACCCTTAAAATGTCTGTGCCTTGGACCAGCTACTTCTAATGCAGGTTTTCAAGTTAAAACCTTTTATGTATGGTGTCTCCCACAGTCCTTCTAAACAAAAAAATCTCAGCAAGCAGCAGGTGAAAATTTACCTCTTGTTTTTACTACTTATTTATAATTTCGGGCACCTTTGGATGTTGTTCTCATTTCTGGGTCTGTCAGTTTTAGTGGTTAAGGTTGTCAATATGTTGTGTCTCAGTCAGAGCCTGACCTTCGGGGCTGGTGTTAGTTCTCTTATTTTCAACCCATGTGGTGTGTGGGTGCCTCTGCCTCCCTCCAGGCTCTGCTGCTCTCTGCTGGTCTCCTTCCACTATACATGGGTTTCTCAGAGGTGTCAAGTCACCTAAAATTTAACTAAAGGAGGCAGGGACAGGGGAGAGAAGGGTTCAAGTCTGCCCTTTGCCTTTATGAAATGGGAAAAAGTGTTTAGGGTCAAGCTGGTGCCTTCTTCTGTGCTATCAGGACCTGGGCACAGATTTGTAGGAAATGGGTTTTGCTTATTCTTGGGTGCAGGAGCAGAGGGTCTTTTTCAACAGTTCCTTTGGTAATTATTTCATCCTTCTAATAATACCAGCACTGTGTGAAGGCACATGGGTGTTCCCATCCTTTCCCTGTGTGCCTTCTGGTAGTTTTAAACCTGCTGGTCAGTTTTAAATGCTGTGGATCAGTGCTAGGCAGGCTCTTCCACCCTCAGCTCACCCTTAGTTGGGGATAGAGCAGCTGCAGGAGCAATGTGGTGTTGAGTATCTGCAGTGTGCAGCTCTGAAAATACCTTCTGCTTGCAGACCCTTGTATCACCCCAAAGGACACTGAGCAGATTTTCAAGGGAGGATGTTACAGTGTAGGATCCCAGAACTGTGAAAGGATTTAATCCAAACATTTGAAGGAGTCAGCCAGTTGGATCCTGACAGGAGGGACATTGGTGCAAAGCCATTGCTGTGTCTCTGATGCTCAGAAATCTTCCTAACAATCCCCATGTCATGAGTGTTTTGGTGAGGAACTATATAAACAGACCAAAAGTATGTTATGCAATAAGGTGTTTGGGGTCACAGGGGAGACCTTGCAAATCTAGCCATGAGGCATTTGCATGTAAAAAACCCAAAAATAAAAAAAAAATTGTAGCTTCTTTCAGCTGCAACCTAAACTTCGTGCTAAGTTAAATCTCCCCAGCCCTGGGCTGATCCCTGTAGCCCCTCCAGGGTTTTCAATGCATCCAACAATGAAAGTGAAATCCAATCCCATCCAATTAGAGGAAAATGAATGGCTCATCTACAATAAATGGGCTCTGAATAACAATAAGCCAACAAGAGAGCAATGAACTGGAGACAGAGTACAATCTTCCTGAATGTTAATCGACAACTAACTCCACAAGCTTCTTAGAGGTGGAAAGAATTGGAGGAAAATAGATTAGGGAGGCTTTAGAGCAGATTGCCTTTTAACTGCTTAGGCCTCACATTTTTACCTAAATACAAGAATGTTTCTAATGCTGTCTTTTGCAGGGTGAAGGGGGTGTGTGTGTGTGTGATGGGGTGTTTGTTCTCAAAGTTAAATGTTTTTAATTGATTTATAAATTGACATGGTAGGTCTTACTGTATAGCCTCTAGTATCATTTCATTGTTTCACTTATTCAGAAGGCCATTTTTGAAATTGCAAACTAAAATGGCAGAAGCCTTGGAGAATGCTTCCTGTAGATCTGAGGAATAAGGCTGAATGAACCCAGGAGTTAGCCTGAGACTGAAAAGAAGCTGGAGAGATGAAAGGATAAGGAAAACCCTGCAGTTCAGTGGTTGAAGTGCTATCTGTACCCATAATTTCCCAGTGCTGCTCGTTGGTCCTCCCTAGACACCTTTTCACCCTGTCACCTGCAGAGCAGCTCAGCTGCTGCTTTCCACTGCCCTCAACCCCACAGGTAATTTTTGTAAAGACAAGGAAGATGCCAGGTGTCCTGACCCATCACTAAGAAGCTCCCACAGCCACACAGGTTCCGTATCCAAGGCAACAAGGTCTCACCCAGCTGAGCTGTGTTGCCCATCCTCTCTACTCAGCCTATTAAATCCCAAAAACCTTTGGATTTTTATCCCCTCCTATATAATTCTCTCTGAATAAGAGAGCTTTTTTTAGCTTGCCCAGCACTACCATCCTCTTCTACCTGCCTTCATCCATAGCAGCCAACTCAAAGGTCATGGGAACCAGGTGGGAGCAGGCTCACCTCGCTGCAGGCTGGGCACCCACCTCAGCTATGGGAGTAGAGGGTTGATCATCTGGGAAGCAAAGTTCCCCAGCACTGGTGCTGCTACAAAAGATGGTGTGGAGAGGTCCATGCAGAAAACAGAATGGAGTAACTTTTAAGGTGAATGATACTTTAAGTTGTATCTTTATAATTTATTCTATCAGCAGAGTTTCATGTGTTGCATTCGTTATCACGAAGGTCTTCCCAGAAGTAGCTCCTAATTTGCTGTCTTCTGGTCTAAAAAGCTGGCAAACAGGTCCATAGGAAACCAAAGTCTGTCCTTTCTCTGCAAGATGGGAATGAAGAGAGGAGCCATGTCCCTCGTTCCCTCTCCTGATCTCCTGTACAAGCAAAGGCCCACTTGTATTCTTTCAGAGCAGTTAGCATTTGATAGGCATATAGATAAGCTATCAAGTAATATACACGCAGAGCTAAGGGGGATTTGGAAGGGAGAATTATTAATTTGTAAATTAAATAACAATTTTGTCTCGGCAGCATTAAAATGCATTTCCAAATACCATTGTCTGCTTGAACAAAGAAAGGAAAGGAACTGTTAGAAGGAGTTTGCACAGTTCAGATTTGAGGGTCTGTGTGTGTAAATAAGACCAGTGTTGGTCCTCAGCATGTGGCACAGAGAACACATTTGCTGCAGTGTGCCGGGCATGCTCTGGCCAGCACTTGGGAATAACAACACACCCTGCTAAAGCTTAGCATGGAGAGTAAGAGATGCCAAGGGGAACTTCAAATTTCACAAATGCATTTTTTCTAAAAACTGACTTTAACTGTGGGACAGGACAAGGCAGTGGCCAGTAGAAACCTCAGGGTGTGGTCATTTTGGGACAAAATACTGTTCTGTTCCCTTTCAGCATCCTGGAATCTCCCGCCTTGTTTTGTTTCTCAGCTTCGGCTGCTACTAACTGCAAAAGCAATTCTTTGGTTAGTTGGGAATTTTCAATCCAAGAGGGTTCTTCTGCAAGTCCTGGGAAAAGTTAGCAGTGCTTTGCTCCCCAGATAAGGTGCAATATAACATTTAGACCAGGCCCAGGCACCTTAAGAAGCATTAAAAATCTTAGCACTTTAGCCTCACTGTGCAAAACTGCATGGCTTTATGCTCTTTATATGACAAAAAGGGAATGGCACCAACAGGTTAAATTGTTGGTCTATAAAACCAGATTCTGGTAACTCTGTTTACTCCAAAGAACAGCATCTGTTCCTCATGGTTGTGCCTGTGGAGATGGGTACTGCTTATATAACTGCTGCTGCTCATTGTGGGGTGAGCTACAAGGTAAGGACAACTCTAATGAAAAAAACAATATTCTGTGAGAGTTTCAGAACAGACATTATCATTTAGAAGAGCAATATCCTGTGAAAACAAATTCCCTTTTCATAGGTGCTCATCACGTTTTCATTTTTTGGCAGAACCAGCTCCACCTGCTCCTATTACTATAATACCTCCAAAGCACTGCAGCCCAAGGGCTGATGTCCATTTTCTTTTGGCACTGGACCACCTCTCCCATGAGGAGAGCTAGGAAACTCCTGCCCCTGCTTCACACAGTGGGCAGCTGAGATGCCCAATGGATGGACAACCTTCTCTCAGCTTGGAGTGCTTCCACGCTG
Source organism: Rhabdornis inornatus (assembly GCA_013397075.1). Classification (NCBI taxonomy): domain Eukaryota; kingdom Metazoa; phylum Chordata; class Aves; order Passeriformes; family Rhabdornithidae; genus Rhabdornis; species Rhabdornis inornatus. The sequence continues at coordinate 470,889 of VWZS01005048.1, forward strand.
GAGACTTTTAACATCAGCCCTGGGGTAAGGTTGGCTGTGGTTTGGAGGCTTAGGGCTGTCCCCATGTCCCCATCTTCCTGTGACCTCTGAATGGCAGCCTAGCCTTCAGCTGACTGTGACATTGGCAGAAAAGCACTTTATGCTTACAGCATAAAGCTTAGCCTTGCTGGGATAGAGAGAGAGCTCTCTGCTGAGATCTGTGCTCATGGGACCAATGCTCCCTGTCATATTTTGTATTCCTGACCTGCTGAAGAGGCTGATGCCCAGAGCAGAGAGCAAGGCCAGCACTGCCCTGGCACTCTTACAGGGCTGCTCCCCCTGGAACAAAGCGCTGTTTGAGACCAGCTTGGGCGGCCCATGGCTCCCTATGGGGATCTTGTCCATTTCAGAGAAAAATCTGGCAAATTTTTGCTTTTTCTGTCCTGACATTTGTGACTGTTCCCACGTCAGGAGGGGTAAATCAGGGACAGAAGAAGTCCTGCAGCTCCCAGCAGATACCTTTCTCTTTACAAGCTTTATGGATGTTGCTTAATTTGTAGATTAATAATTAATAACTAACTCCTCCTATGTGAACCTGCGTTTGCTTTCCTCTTGATTGTTGACTGTCTGGGAAATCATTCTGGGTGAAAAAGCATTATAAATAAGGTAAAAATTGTGATGGGTAGTTCTTGGAGGAGATGGATGCTCAGATGATTTTTCTAATACTGACAGGAATACTTTTACTGGCACCAGGAATATCAGTAGTCTGAAATGGAGTGCTTACTGAGAAGCATATTGTTTACTAAGTATTATGTAGAAAGAAAAGGATCTATTTTAGAAGAACACTGGTCTGGATGGAGGCTTTCTGTGCTGAACTGCGTTGTACACATGGGAACAAAAGTGGCTTTATGAGGATGGGAGATACAGCCCTACCATGAGAACAGTTGTACTTGTCATGGCATCTATGCCCAGGAGAGGGTGGGGTTTAACATTTCTCACTTCAGTTATCCCTCTGAAAAAATGGAAGCAAATTTCTCTCTCTGATTCCCAGAGGGCTTTACAATGGGAGACAAGGCTCAGGCCGGAGGTGACCCTTTGAGCTCAGGTGCAAAACAGTCATTGCAGTACCTAGCTCCTTTTTTAGCTTCAGGCACTCACCGTCTCCTACAATTATCTTATAAATCCATGTTGTTTGGATTCAGATTTATTCCTGGTACTGTCTTTCAAAGTCTCTTGGTAAACCCTTCTGCAATCAGCTCACTGTTATTCATGTGACTGACTCTATCAACAGTGGCAGACACTTGTTCCCTTGGATCTTGTAGAGGAGCTCAGCACCTATATCCAGTGTGTCCATCCTCCTCCCAAAATTCAGGAGCTACCATAATGCTGTAACACTCCTACAGCACTACCATCAGCAGGAAGCTCAAACTCAGCCCCTGCTTTTCCAACATGCAGCTCTCTGCTGCATCTTTATCAGCTGTAGCACTGCAGGAAGGAACATCTCAGGTCTTCATGCGCACATTTTCTCTGCTCAGCTGGCCTGAAAAGAGAGATTTTAGAATATCTTTGTCCTGGGGCAGCCAGTATTTAGTCTGCAAGCTCCTGCTGCTCCCTCTACTCTCGGAGGTGTTGCAGGCCTGCCACATCCGTAGAGGCTGCCAGAGCATAGCACAGTTCATTTGAATTTGAATAAAGTACTGAACTTTATTTTGAGACCTAAAATTCAAATCAGAATACGATGAGCACATGCCTGGAGGATGTGCATTTTAAAAAGAGCCACTGAGCGCTTTTTTAGAGCTGTCCATGTTCTCCAATTCTCTGGTTTTATATCTGGAGAGCAAATACTGAAAAAAAAAAAAAAGCCTCTTTATTAAAATATTTCCCAAAACATGGACCTCACTGAGAGATTTTTCACTGGCATTTTTCTGTGACAGGGAAAAAGTGACTCCTCTAGACAATATATCCTTGTTTCTTTTTCATCAGAATAAAATTTTGCTTAACTCAGAGAGACTACCCTAAGTATCTTAGGTTTAAGAAAAAAAAAAAAGTAGGAGGAACCTCTCCCCCCAAACCAGTCAAGTTGAATCACAACTAAGATTTTGACAATTTGGGCAGAGCTATGTTATTTTGGAAACACAGTCAAAACTGAACATTTTCTCAAAGTTTGATATAGGAAAGTGGCTGCCACATTTAGTGGGTGCTGCAAAAAATCCTCAATAGTTCCTTAGAGAGAGAGAGAAACAACCACCCTATCCCTGGAGTTATCCAGGGTTCCAGATTGGCAAGACTCACCAGGTAATCGTTTTTCAGCAGAGGTTTGCAGAGAAACTATCAAGTCAATCCAAGAATAATAAAAACGTTAATTATAGGCTTTGTCTCCCTACAGGACACATGGACTTTAATGCCTACTGCAGGGATTTATCACACATGAGAATTTGGTATATTTTTACTGCTCCTTCTTGCTCTTTTACTCATCAAATACTGGAGTTTTCCAAACATGATGCTGTCAAAGACTAAATCCTTAGCTGGTAGAAAATGGGATCATGCAGCTAATTCCCTCTGCAGCTATACTGATTTCCACGGCTGCAGATCGGTCCTGTTATATTACCTAGGCACAGAGTAGAGTTGCTTTAATTTTTTATTCTTGTTTGATTTCAAAAATAAAACTGTCTTACAAAGTATATGTTTACAAGTGAGTCAAAACCCATTACATGGAAACTATTTAATTGTAAGCAGGTTAGATCAGCTTTCCTATGATAACATCTTCTGATATTGGTGTCTCTTTCTTGTTCAGGCTTAAAACTTTGCTTGCAAAATCTCCTTGTATTCTTTTGAACTCCCCTAGGAGATTAAAAAAAAAAACCCCTCCAGTTAACACTCCCTCATTTCATTTTTAAAGGTCATGCTTAGAGCTGGCAGTTGTTATAGGAGCTGTCCTCTGTAAAGAAAAGTCTTAACTAGCCAGGCACAGACTTAACCTCAACATGGAAAAACTAACATTGTCACTAGGATATGGAGAAACCATGGTGAAGAGCTAGCAACAGCCAGACCACGGCAGAATGAGCAGTCGGCATCTGCTCGGTGGGCCTTTATCATGCAGTGTTGTATGTACGATTCAAAATGCACAGGACGATTGTTGAAATGATGTAGACAAATTGACTCAAATTAGTTTAGCATGGGCCATGCAAAGTTTAAGCTTGTTGAGCTCAGACACATAGCAACAGCTCCGCGAGGCCCCGCACTCACGGCACAGGCACACAACGGGCACTGCAGCCCACGTTAGCAGCGTTTGCTTTTGTGCCTGCCTGCCTCTTTTCTTTCCATTTTGCCTGGCTCTAGACAGTCTTGGCAGAAGCAAACCCTGCTGAAGACTACACTAGCACTGATAATTTTATAGAAGTACTTGTGAGCTTTAATGTCATTTTATACTTCCTTAATCTTTTGACTGTTACTTAATGACAAACAAATCCCCAAAGAACTGGGGAGGTGGGGGGAAGATTAAAAGGATTTTGAGATTGTATTCTCTGCTTTCAGTCAAACTGTCCCAAATCCTGCCAACACAATTCTCCAGTGCCCTATGACACTCCTCCCCAGACCACCAGGAGTGAGTTTCTTATTGTATTTACAGTAATCTAATTACAACAGTTCTTCAATTCAAAGCCAGCTTTGGTATACAGACTTTAGCAAGAATTCTCCTCTAGTGCAGATTGCAAACTTTAATCTTTTAAACTAACACAGAACACCCCCTTCCCCCCAAAAAAATTTCTGAAATGCCTGTGTAAGCTAAGATGTATTCCCCCTCCCACACCCGCCAACACTTTGCTCATCTTTTTGTTAAGTTTCTTTTGTGCCAGTTTACTGCCTAAGGTAATAATAGAGTTCCTGAGAGATAATATTCTGCAAGGTTATAAAATCATGGTAAAAGCAGGTTGCCTGCCAGAAAATTCCTTTTAAAAAAGATATTTCTCTAAATATGTGTAGTTACCTTAATTTTTTTAAACTTCTCTCTGTTCTTTGTAGTTAAAGAAACAGCTGTGTAGAAAAAGTATAGACTGAACATTTTACTTTAAAATTAAATAGTCTTGGCTTAAAATTGTCATTACTCAAAGTCACTTGATGCAAATCTTAAAGCTGATTAACTTTATTTAGAAGAAACAGAGGACAAAAGTAGATGGAGTTCGTACATAATAAAAATGTCAAGAAAACGAAGACAGAAAAGATTGTTTTACATGAAGAAAAATACAAAACAAAAGTACATCCACAATGAATTAGCAAATCTGGACATTCTTAGTGTGCCACTGCAGCCATCTAGCTCTATATGCAAGTATTGCACTGTTCACTTTCAGTTCCATCACAAGTCTCCACTTAGGGCTTTTACAGTAATACTGGGTTTACCAAGACACATCTTTGGCAAGTTTGAGGCAGCTTTTCTCTTTTTTCTGTCTGGCATTTGACTTTGTGAACTGTGCATACGTACAGTCTAACCTGGAACTCTCTAAAGTTAGTGAAATCTTCACTCCCAAAAGGATTAGGAATAATCTAGGTCTCCCTCATTACTGTGTTCTTTTGAAGATATACAGAGGGCAGAAATAATGTATTTCATATTACATTTATGAGTGTTTCAAATACTCAGTTTGTCCTTTGGAATCTGTCTGGTTTCTGTGAGATCCATCAATCATTTTGCTTTGTAGTATGTTATCAGCAGTCCTTGTCATGTCAAAATTATTTTAATACTTAATTCCGCTTGTTGAGATTCATTGCGCTGCAAGTGGCAATCAGCTGGCCAGTGAAACCTCAGGTATTTCCTACTGTTTTCTGTGAATCTTGAAAAACTAGGAACACAATAGTATCTTTTCTCACATTCAGTCTTGAAAAATTACTTCTAAAGCACCATTGTGCTGTTTTCCTTCAAGCAAACTGTCCATGACAGTGCTTAATAAATGACGCAATTATTTGGCTTGTAAAATCTTTGGATTTCTAGATAATACCTATACTGTGCTTAATCCAAAGAATTAAGAATAATGAAACAGCTTAGAAAAGTTCATTTGAAAGAGCAGCTGCATGAAAACTCTCGACTTCCATCAAAGTGTCTTGCAAATGACAGATTGTATGTAGTAGTTAATTTCTGTGAGATCTAACTTCAATTTGAATCTCCGATATAATAGATCTAATCCTCACAGGCCGCTAATTTATCAGGTTGGACAATGTACAGGAAATACTCCGACCCTTATAAAAACAAAGTTCCTTACCAGTTTGGGAGATATTCTCATGTAAGAGACTCGGGCTCCTCCAATGAAAGGAAAACGTTGCGTTGCTGCACTGGGAAGTGTGGAGCAGGCATGCCGAAGTGTATGGATGCCATCTGCTGGCACTAAAGAGTATGACCCGCCATCCCTCTTGAAGATGGATGTGGAGGGTCAGATCTCATTTTTCATACTGGCATGAGCGACTCACGTTATTCCATGTCTAAACCCATGTCAATAGAAGACGAATGAAACTGAGATTATATAAGCTCTCCTTTAACGGGTATCTCTGTGCTTCAGCATCAGGTTTGTCTAATGTTTTATGTCATCAGGGTGTAGTGATTTAGGAATAAAAGGCATCTCTGCTTGCAGTTTTGCTGAATACCATGTTTAGATGTACTCATCCTCATGTAAGTTTATTAGACCATTGTTTCACATGCAGTGCTGCATGGAAAGGGTTCTGCCAGCAAAGTCAGATTTAGCCCAGGGGATTTAATCTCTCTGGGTTTGTGACCTTTAGTGCAGCAGTGCAAGGCACAACCTTTCCAAATTTGACACAGACCTTCAAACTCACAGGACCTGAAAAATACCAAATATCAAATCAGTTTGGCTCGCCCTTGCATGCCTTCTGCCCCCTGAGCTGCTAAGATTTATAGGCAACTCATTCTCTCTTTCCATAGCAGTACTCCAAACACTGTAAAATGTCAGTGTGGATGGAACAGTTGGCATGGGAACCTTCCCAAAGAGGAAGGTGTGTGACCAGGGTGTGTGAATTAATCTGTATAGAAATGGGACTGATTTAGGTGGTTTTGCCTAGAAATGCTAGGGTGAATTTAGAGAGTGTGATTGTAGTTTATAATCAGAATTATCGTATTGTCATTTCATAATCAGCAAGTAATCAAAACATTCCTTTCTACATGTTTGATTAATTTTCTTGGGTCTATGCATGAAGAAAGGGTACCAGCTCCATCATACTCCCATAATATACACTGGATATGATACACTATATTTTTTCCAAGGATGATCCATTCTTGTAAGGCTTTCCCCATTCCACTGTTCTTCTTAGAAAGATGTCTTCTCTTTCTTTCTTTTTCGTTCTAGGCACTTCATGCTGTTAGAGATGACCCAGAGCAAAGCAAGCTGAGAAGCCTTTCGTTATTTAGTGTCTGAACTCCAAAACAGGGTCAGAGCGAAGAGTGTAGCTAATGATGGGAAGTGGTTAATGAGGGATCAACAAAGGGATATGACTAATGAAGGGAAAAGGATTGCAGAACTGCAAAGTCACTGAGTGAATTGCATGGCAGATAAAAACTCTGTAAGTCCTTGTAACCCCAAGCCCACAGCCATGTTTTCTCCCTCCTACTCCTCATCCTCCTAGCACAGCAAGAATTTCCAAATCACCCATGGCAGGACCTGGCAAAGCTGCAGCTCCCACTGCTAGAGTTCAAGTTGACCACACACACACACACCTCTGACACCCAGTCTCTCCCTGCTTCAGATGGAGCTCAACAAAGTCGCACTGGAAAGTCCCCTAAGCAAGGACAGCAATCCCATCAATTCTTTCCCCCCAAAAAATGTGTTCTGTGTCTTCTACAGACTGTTAACTGCACTACAGGACTGAGTCAGTGCTTTAAAATATAAGGAATTAATTATTCTACCATCATCGTCACTGGTATTATTTTTATTCTTTTCTTAAATAGGAAAAAGAATTAAAGGAAGTATAGGGTTTAATTTGAAGAATCAGGAGAAAGAAGAAAACTATATTCCACATAGAGAAGAAGGGTTTAAAACCTTTGTGCAGAACTTAGATCTAGCTGTATATGGGATTGTATTTGATGAAGTTCAGAGGCTTGAATCCACGGTTTGTGAAATCACATGGTTTCCTTTACTTTTGAATGTTCCTTTCATCCACTCAATATGCCAACTGTGTTGGTATAGAGTGGTCAGGCAGAGATCAGGCGCAGCATTAGGAAGCTCTGTTATCAAGTATTCACTCCTTAGCAGTATCAATAGGATCTTACTTTGTATTTGAAGTAGGTGACTTGTAGTTCAAAAGAGACTTGAAGGTACTTCTTGTGAGTGTTCCCACACCTGTTTTACAGTTCTCTGTTTTGTGTTTCTTTTTTCATTTGTAGGAATAAACACAGTATCAGCAAAAAGAGTCTCTAGTATGCCAAAACTGTGGCCCAAGTTGAGAGCCAGTGGCAAGCTGATGAGTCTCCTGATTAGGAGCTGGCAGCGATCAGACCATTTACTTGACCTTAAGATAACGTGGAGTAGTTTATTGTTATGCTGCCACCTCTGAAAGGTACCAAAAGTACCTGAAAGCATTTGCTCATCTATAACCTGATAATTAAATAGCTGTAACTAAGTCTGGAGGTCCCTCCTGATTTTCCAAATGCTTGTGTTTTTCATCAGTCCAATTGGAAGAACAAGGAAGCAGAGCAGAGAGTTGAATGTCTAATTAAACTGATGGAAGGCATCCACTCAGCTCTGCGGAGACCCCTTGGGAGAGAAAAGCAAGGAAAGAGGTGCTCGGTGCCTTTACATGCCTGGGTTTTATCTTTGCTTTGTTTGTAACCTCAAAAACATGGAAGGACTTCTTGCTGTGTAGATCTGTAAATCTGATAATGTTTTATTTCATAACAAAAATGGAGGCATGGTAGAGATAAACCTGAGGAGTGGCTTCATGCTAAGCACAGCGTGTTATTTTAAATGTCAACCTCTTGGGGAAGGTTCCCATGCCAACAATTTTCTTTGAAGGTTACGCTATGAAAGTGGGTGAACACACACCCAACTCATAACTCACTCAACCTTCCACCTGCATAAAACAGAGCAAAAAAGCTTATGAAAGCACACTAGCAAGAAGAGCACACAGCTGGGAAACAGCAAGAAGGACATTTTATTTAAAATTGAGTAAAAACCCAAAATGTCACAAGAGCTGCTGCACTTCTATGCAGCACACCACACCTAGGAGATTAAACAGCAATATTGTCATTTGTACCTATTTATTCAAGGCAGGGATCTGACCTTTCCACGCTCATTTGTTTCAGCAAACTTTGCTCACGCTACTCATGACTGCTCATATTCATAAGGCTTGCAAGATTAGAACATCAAATAATTGCTGATAATATGAAGACAGTGCGATAGAAGGAACAATAGTGTTTCTTATTATGTGATTATCTTTCTTTTTTCTTTAAGGCTCTGAGAAACCACTTCAAATACTTTGATCATTTTCCTGTCAAAGGTAAAACTTTTAATTGGCCACTGCACTTCTACAGATACGAAGCTTTTCTGTGATCTCTGCAAATCTCAATGAATACATCAAACCAGGTAGCGTAGTTCTACTAAATAATATTATTGTAGGGTTTGTCAACCAAACATTTGGTTTGTTCACCCAATCATTTTCTCAGTCATATGGAAGAAATGCCACCCTGCAGGCTGAGCAACAGATCGGACTGCTTCAGGGAATGGGTGGCTACAGTCTTGTCCCTTGACCCCAAAATGACACCATGGCCTAACCTATAAAATGAGGACAATTAAATCTATTCATTTTGTAAACACTAGTGCAACACATGGTTGAATAGCACTATGTAAATTTAAAATCTTAATTAAACTGAGGCAGAGCGCCAAGTTATCATAATGCACACACACTGTTTGAAACCAGCTCATTAATAGTTCTGCTGCTGGAACCAGTTTCTTAATGGCTCAGTAATGAGCTGACTACAATCACAAAACCATGTTTCTTAATAATTTTTTGAAGTATGTAATTATAAAATGATAATGTCTTGAACTTGTGTGTGTACAGTTAACAAAAAAAGATACCTCCAAACACTTAATGGCTCAAGACTTAAAATCTGTTATTTTTTATTCACAATTTGTATTAGTATAACTCTGTAACAAAAAGGAAGGAGAATATTCTGGCTTTTTTGTTGGTAGCTGGCAGTGTTGTGGTACTTCACTAGAATGTTTGATCTCTGTTACTGCCTGACCCCTCAGCCAAAAATGTGCAACCAACTCACTTCTCCAAGTTCCTTCCCCTGCATGCTACAGTCACCCAGAACTAGCAGACAGTTTCCTTTCCTATGAGACAAGATGCATCTGCAGATGAGGCATCACACTCAACCAAGCACATCTCTTCATATGCAATGAAGATATTATATATGTTTGAGTGGAGTATGCTGCTCTTTCATCCCTGCCTGGTTTTGTGAGTAGTAAATCAGCCAGCAACCTCACTACCAACAAATGTTGGATATTAACCTCCCTCCCTTCCTCCTTCTTTCCTTCTAGCACACTATTAACCTAGGTTATCTACTCAGGGAACACATTTTTAAGCCCCATAGTAGATTTATATTTGGAATTTGCAAAAGTACAGTCCTTGCCTAATCCCTCTCCATTACACCACAGGCATGGATCTGCAATGGGGAGGTTTTTACATCCATGGCATACAAAGTTAGCAGAGGCATCCCATAAGGTCCATCTCTGGCCTTGGCTGCTCCACTTCAGAATCTTTAGAAATGGATCAAATATAACAGCACATCTCATAAGCTTTCCTGTTGCCTTCCCCGTTCAGGTCTGCTGTTGAGCAAACAGTTCAGCTGGAGTTTTTTGTCAGTCACATGCCTATAGACTTCACCAGACATGTCCCAGACCCAAACCCCAGAGCTCTGCCTTTTTACAACAGCTACCTACAACATGAAAATGGCACTGCAAGGCTGAGGAATTCAGGAGACACTTGTCACATTTTAAATTAAGTTCTGCACTGAGAGAGAAGGACTTATTTTAGGGCTCTTTCCTAGTCTACATCAAATCCCACACAGTAAAACTCCAACTCTGGCTGTAGTTCCCCACAGCTACTGCAGCAGAAGCAACCACAATCCTCACAAAAGAACGCAAAATGTATATATTTTGACCTTCAATTATTCTCTGCATCTATAATTATAGTGCATTCACAGACAAAATGTAAAAACCTATAATCTAAATGAAGGAACCACTCCTCCACAGGAGAAGACAGAACGTTGTATTTTTTCCATTTAAAAATTGTTAAGAAGATAATTATACGCTATTTCCAGTGAAAGCATGTTATTTATTTCTCAGATTCAGTAACACCTAAGAAGTCTTTTCAGAATATACCAACAGTAGACCATCTTTGAGTCTGTTTATAAATGAAACGTTCAATGAATGAAAAATTAAATGAGACCAAAAATAGTTATGATGGCAACACCTCTGCAACCAAAACCTTTCCTTCAGCTTCAACGTTGGTTTAGCAAAGTAACAGGCACACTGCTCATTTGTTTTTTGTCGTCTGCAGAGATGTCGGCCTGAAGTTATTTCAGTTATTACACCTGTCAGTGAGGCTCTTCTCCCTGTAGCTGTGGCTTTACAAGGAAGTTGTAAAAGTCGTCTTTCTGTGGGCTCAGCACATTTGACTGACCCAAGTCCTGTGCTATCCTAAATCTTCCAGTGTTTGAAAAGATGTTAATCTCTGTGATGCCTTTCGTTTTCAGTTACCAGGAGGAGAAACATTCTTCAATGCCTTGTGCTGTAAAGTTTATGGGTGATCACCACTATTACAGAAAAAATACTCAAGCAGCAACTCCTCCTGCTGCCATGAGAAGCTTCGGGCCTTGCATTTGAAGCAGAGCACCACATGTACAGAAAGCACCAAGTACAGCTGGGCCTTAAGGCAAGGGATGAATTGCAGCTATAAGAAAATATCCTTACCTCAAAGACCAAAAAGATGTCAACAGTCACGGGTGTCGTCTATTACCAGGCAGGTAAACACTAAATAGTAAACACTCTTTGCAAACACTGAGCTCATAGTCACAGTCTCCCAGACGGAAATCAAGATCCCAGATTAGAACTCCTGTGTGTGTAGTATTATTTCCAAATAACATGACTAATCCATGCACTCTGTCTCCCATATCCTGACAGAACCCATGGCGTGCTCCTTACCAGACACCACCCTCAGTTTTTTGCTTGGATTCTCCCACATTGATGCTTTCACCCATTCGGATCCAAAACAGAGAATATGGATGTTATTTGTTAAGCAGGTCAGGAATTCCAAGTCCATGTGATCAGCAAACCCTTCTGAGCCCAAGCAGCATTGCTCTGATGGATCACATTGATACGCACATGAAGGAGGAAGCAGAGGCGGTATTTTGTCTATATAACTTTTCTGAACTCGTGAAGCATTCAATAAGGTATTTAGTATTCCTGTGCTGCTGAGAGCAGTTCTGTTTCTAAAAAGTACCTGTGACCTTCCTCTCTTCCTTGACCATCTGGCATTTGCTTGTCTGTTAGACAATTTCCTCGTCTAACAGACTTGAAAGTCACTGTTCATCCCCAGGGATCCTTAGAGATATACATGGAGAGGTCCCAAAGAAGGGGGTGAGCATCAGAAAACCTGTCTTTCCCCAGCTATCCTCATTGGTGCAGTTATCTATAAAGCCATGCCCTTAAACCATGATTACCACAAATTTATTCTCTACAGGTGAGAAGCTGAGCTCACTCAAATAGTAGCTGGGATAACGGTGCAATGTAAATATTGCTTAACATAAACCTAGGTCCTTAGGATTAGCGTCATGGCTCCGTAAGACTCCGCTGGCACTGGACTGGGTGCAGCTCCCTGTCGGACTGTGCTGCTCTGTGCTGCCGGGAACTTCTGCAGCCTCCCCAATGCGCCAACAGCACGGGCAGGGTGCCCCCAGGGGTGATCTCTTCAATAAGACCTCTCGGCCGAGACGCTCCCCAGCCCAACTGAGCGCCACAAGCCAATCTCCTGCACCCCGAAGCATCTCGGTCAGCTACAGCAACACCGGCAGCCCTTGTCTCCTCAGCCCTACCCCTACCCGGCATCTTCCTCCACCTCGCTGCCCGGCACCGGTGGAAAAAGGCGCGCCCGGGCCCGCGGGTTCCACGAGGGTCGGGTCGGGCCGGGCCGGGCCTGCGCAGGCCCTCGGGGGCGCGGCCCCTCTGAGGGAGCGGGCACGGTTGGCGGCGGAGGAGGTGGGGGCCGGCGGGTCCCNGCAGGGATGAGCGGCCGCTGCCTCCCGGGCCCGCCGCCAGCCGGGCAACCCCCGAGCGCCCTCGCTGCCTCCCCGCGGAGGAAGGGGAACTATGAGGGGAGGAGGCGGGAGAGCAACGCGGCGCGCCCCCGCGGGGCCGCCGGCGGGGGGG